>DWDT01004585.1:0-11128 GCA_018245595.1 Microceris scylla
GCCTCACCGCCTCAAATCCAACATTTTCTCCAATAGTCTTTATAGTATGCCCCCCCCCCTATGCCCTCGATAGTGTGGTTTATTTATATGCATTTATGGAGCTGATGGCCCCCTCCTCCTCATCGTCAACGATAAGACAAAAGACAGTCTAGATAGATTAGGAAATTAATAAGATAACCTGAAAGCAAAAACAAAATGCGTATTTTTTAATGATTTAATACGGAATAAAAAGTTTACAGTCTACCCACGCAATGCTTCATCGATTATTTTACCCTCAAAAAATTAAAGACCGTAAACGATTTTCTTTTATGTAGCAATGGCACACGGATGCGCTCATCGCAACACGTGGTTGGTAAGTGGACAATGTTGCCCATACTCACTTAAGTCCCATCATCAGAATGACCCATATTTTCCTTAGGCTGACATTAGCTTAATACTGAAGAGAATGGCAGGTGCAACTTTTTTTTATGTTAGAGAAATAGCGTAACATCACGCTAACATTTCCCGAAGGGGTAGACCGAAGCGTAGTAGTCCTTTTCACCAGTCATGTTAAACCTCGCATGTAATAGGGGCTGAGAGTATTCTAAATTTTACGAATTGACATTCGTGTGTTAAAGAATATGTATATTACATACATACATTAGATAGTTTTCCGAAATTCCCACAATATGTATATGCATATTCCTTTACTATTCAAGGTCATATCTTCACGTTTGGTTTTTCCGTGTCGCGTGGGTAGGTGCTATTGAAGACATAAAGTCTAGTGCACGTTAAACGATAAAGTCCAGGTGAGACTTATAAAATTTCTTTTAAGCCAAATTTTTCGAGAATCGAAGCCGCGACCTTCCGTTAGTAGCTCATGTACAGAATTTTGACTGCAGATTTATTGACATATAACTTTATTTATGTAAATATAACGATCAGTCGTATAACATATTTACATACGTAAAAAATAACGTACATCACGCCTGTAATCCCCGAAGAGGTAGGCAGAGGAGTGTAGCACACACTCACGTTTCCGCAGGCAGTCGCGCTTGCAACCGCTGGACCAACGAGGCAGTCGAGTATTTACATACGCGGCACTTGTTTTTTGGATGCAAATCTTTCCTGTAACGTTGAATCAGCGATCGTCATCTGACCTTGTGCCGTTGTGCAGGAGAATCGTGGTGAGGGGAGGGAGGCGGCGGGGGGGGAGCAGTTAAAATAAACTGTTTTGTCACGTTATTCATTTTGTGGTATCATCATAGTAAAACGGTACCAGTTTACAATAATAGATAATCTGTTGAAAGATCTTCGTTTTAGCTATTTTATGTTTCGTTCTTATCCACCATGTTTCGCATACCACATAAATACACGGAACACGATACGAAAAAAATAACACCTAACTCTACCATTTTAGATGTAGTTGCATCGAAGAAAGCAGTTACAAGTTGTCTTAATCGCAATTTCAGTACAGTTTCTCAATACCGTTTTCGTAATGCGAGAATAGTGAGTGAGGTATTGCCAAGGCCCAATTTCGTCACTAGCGAAAGAAACTTCTCGATGTTTCTGAGAGAATAACAAACGGTTGTGGGGGGTTTTTTAAAACCCCCCCTCCCTCTCCCTTCTTAGCCTTCCCCTATTCGGCTTCTCCCTAGTTTCTCCAAAAGTCGGTCATCGGCTAGAGGCTGTTCTTGCAGTCGTCGTGCGGTTGGTTGGTACACTAACTTCCATTCGCCATTGTCTTGCCACTGACTGATTTAGGCCGAACCGGGCAAAAAGTCTTGACGACCACGAAGCTTCGTTGTTTTGTTTTTTTTTTCTTTTATTTTATTCTATTTATCTAGCTAGCGACCGCCATTTTTGAGTTTGTTTTTAGCACAATAGTAGAGGCTTGTGGAGTCGTTACTTGTATATTTGAATTGAGTTTTTGCTTCACGTGGAATAGCCACGTGTCGATATTATGTTCAGCTTGTCTATAGCTTGTTACACCTTTTTTTTAAAATTAAAAATCGTACCGAACACGTCGTCAATTTGAAGCATATTTTTCTTACATGCGGCAGTGGTTCCCAAACTTGTCGTTGTAACGTGTAATATAGGAATAGTTTAATAATAGAAGAACAAAACGAGTCGTACAATTCACGGTCAAGGTATAAATAGATCATGACTAAAGCTCCCACCTACTTATTTGTGTCACATATGTAACTAATGTTTGCATAGGACACGTTTTGATAATTCTGTTATGATGGAAATTTTTGAAGTCGAACACCTATTAACGGAAACTTCTGTCGGTCACTACTTCCTTGCTTCTCTGTCTTGACGCGACAGTAACTATATTACCACTTTTATTATATACTCACTTGACTTCTTTATGCTTTGATATACATAGGTCACATTTCCCTGTCTTTCAAAAGCATAGCATTGCTGGTTGTTTGGTTCTTTGTATTCGTCATTTCTACTTTCTCCTCTTGCGTGTACATAGGTCACAGATGAGCGAGAAGACCACGGAGCCTAACTGCCTGGCTGTCTTTCTCTCGTAAACGTGTCATTCGCCCGCATAGCATTTTTTACAATGTACATTGTTTCGAAATGTTACCTCCACCCGGCGTTCCATGACGTGACGGATCATTTTTTTATTTTAACACGTTAAACGCCGTGCTCGAATTTTACAAAATCTGAATGTACCTGCCTCGACGCTTAAAGGATTATATTGCCTATATCCGATATGATGATGTAAGCTTGTGATTAATTTTTCCGAGTAAGTTTGTGTTGATATCAGTCATGTTTAATTCTTCTTTCGATTGTAGAAAAGAATAAGAAACAGCTATTATTATTATATATCTATTGATCAAAAATCTGTAATTTCAGTGCACCAAAAAATAGTCGCATAAGTAATTTGTCAATGGTATGGTAGAGTTGTAATTACCTCCATAATAAGTCAAAGTAGTAATACATAAAAAAATGTAATAATTCTTCCGGTTTTTCACTCTGTGCAAAGTTAATTGACGGTTGGCCTGAGCCTGCCGGTGCGGTTTGAAATCGCCCTAACAACACGTCACGCTAAATTAACGAGTAAATAAATGAAATAAATAAAAGAATTAATGAAAACAGGATATATATCCGTAATTAAATGCAATTATAATTTCATAACATGCTAATTGTTAATTATTTTTCACGTTATTATTTGAACGAATTAAAGGCCGATGTGAGCGAATGATTACTCACCCACGGGTCATTCACGGGTCTGTTTTAACACATACTTTTTAATACGACGTGCCTTTTCAAGTTTATATTTTTTTGTTTCCGATTATTCCGCATATATATTTATGAATTCAGATTTTAAAATATAATATGTACTTTAATAGATGTAATAAAATAAAACATTATGTGTTTCTTTTATTACAATGTAATTCGTCTTTTGAAAGACTTAAAATGAAAGATACATTTTTCTTCAGTAAACCATTTCACGTGTGAACTTAAAAATTCAAAGTGCTCCCTGATTCAAAACTCATAATGTCATTTGTAATCAATCTTAAGAAATTGAAAAGAATCTTGGCCGCCCACAAAGTTAAGATGTAATATAAATTCAAAAGTTCCTTATTCCATAAAAAGGCAGGAGTATTCTAATTAGCCAGTTTCAATGGTATAGATTTTCAGAATATCTTTCAATCCAATATACGCGTGACGAACAGATACCTATATACATTATGTAGCCCGCTTTGGTTTTGTATTCTGCAGTTCAATGTCCTTTTTTTAAAAAAAATTGTAGTGCGCGCAATCAATTTCGTCATTACAGTAATAATATTTAAAAGAAAAGCCGTTTATCCAAATATGTAATGGTATTTTCCAAATATGTTTAGCCGTGTTTCTTCCATAGTTTTTGATCAATACTCGTTTGGTGCTTTTCACTATCATTAATAATATCTTGAAGGCTTTGAGTAAATTTTCCAATTTCTCAAATTCACTAAAAACACTCGTAGACACTCGTAGGTTGTAGTTCCACACTTGTGTGTTGCACTCTGTTAATCTTCGCTCGTTTTCAGTTTTCAACTGGATTTATCGGTATTAGGATCCAGTCCTACACCATGTACACGGCTTGAGGGCGTGACCATTATCCAACACAATGAGTATTCCAGAAAGACCCGGAACAATCGAGATAGTTTCATGTCGCGTGTTTCCAAATGAACGTGAACCTTATGTTGTGTGTGTAAGGTTTAAAATAGCTTACAGCGTAGATTTGTTTACGCCGATCTCCGTCGCCACCAACGCTTATGTAATACATATGTAGTTTTTATGGCCTTCAAGTACATATGTGTGACTCGTAAACAATTCCATCGACTTTTTTCTGGAACGTTCGATGACAATCCGTATTGTTGGTTTGATGCATTGTTCGTTAGTAATATGTAATTTGTACATTCGTAGCAATGGTTTCAAAGAGTAAAAGACTGAAAATTATTTAATGAAAATAAATCGAGGTATTATTGTTAAAAATAATATACCTACTCATGTTTTTCTTGGGATAACTTTTGCTTTTGTGTGTTTCTCTCGAGAAAATTAGGCGATTAGTTCAGATGTAGTCTAGATTAAGCTGAAGGAGAATACTATCTACATTAGGCTTTTGTCCGCCTTAACAATTCAGACAGTAGGATTTCCTCCAGCTATGTGGAATGAAGTAGACAATGTGACTAGCAGCGATTAAATACGACGAGTTGAAGATCGAGCTCAGTAAAATATTATAATCGACTTGGTATCTATCCAGTAGTGAACGGAAGGTGCTGATGGTGATCATCACGATGATAATATGGCAATTTAACTGACACCTGACTCCTATCTAAGGAACCTTCGCACGATACCACGCGTTTTATATTTTGTCTCTGCATTATATAAATAAAAATAATATAAACAGTATTGTATGTTAATTTGTAGGTAATTAATTATTTTTTTAATTTCATTTTAGAGTTCTCAAACCTTTAGGTATTATTTAGTTTTAAATATCAATGTATGTACACTTATGATAGGGAGCGTAGTAATAAAAATAACATTATTTTCTCACGGTTCGAATATGTATAGATTTCATGTTATTTATAATAACATCCTGTCTCATTCCTTAACTGAGCATAGATCCCACTTAGCTTGATGTTTAGCTGAATTAAACTAACATATTTTCGCCATTCCTTATATCCAGAGAGTTCAAACTTACAAATGCTTTATTTAAAAAGAATTAACATTTATCAAAATATTGGAAATATGCAACGCTAATAACTTCCCTATGTCGAGCTCGACACATTGTTTTCTCATTAAAATATAATGGCTACCCTTCCTTAGAAGACGCACCGGAAGTAGATGAGTCAGTTGTCGAATTTTGGAGCTATCTTAAAACAGTAGCTTTTCGGTAAAATTTAAAATTTTTCTCAACAAAATATTGTCAATACACACACCTGAGTTCCGCATGTGTTACTGTAAAGCAGCACCATTTTTATCCTGCGGTATATGAGTGATGTGGGTAGAAGGTGACTCTCTTAAACTTTCTCTCATACATACTATTGGTGGAGTTCAAAATGTGTATCTATTATTGGCGCCTGTTCCCCAATAAATATTGCCTAGAACTTTTAAGGGACGGGTGACAAGGCTTTTACTAGGTGCGGAGTTCCATCCTAGGACTCCACTTACATCTGGACTTCCCTTTACATTAACATACGACTGTCTGATGATATAGTGATTAAAATAATTCTCCGATGACACGGTACATAGGCTCCGCTTATTTCGGGAGCAAATGGCTGTGTGTGAAAAAGCATATGCATATCAACTATATTTATGTACATATTTATATAGATTGTGAGTATTCAAAGTAAGACTGACAATAGTTTCTATCTTTCTGTATAGAACAATTTTGTCTATTTATAACTCGCAGAAGTTAACTAGGCACCTCGCTAATATGACGCTATAACCAAAAACTGACCACATAAAGTATTTCCTCGCGTTTTATGACATTCAATTGTTTTACTATGAAATAGATAAATAAAAAAAACGCAAACTCCTCAAGGGCGCGTATAACGATAGCTAAGACAATGTCCATTCTTCGGGCATTGGTAGGCGCAGACGGACGGCGGAAGGGGGACAAGCTCCTCGCAAATGATCAGTTGATTTCTGCGGGTTATACATATGTAGGTCTGTATATTATGTAATAAGTATCCTTTATAACTGTGTGGTTGTTATGTGTTGCGCCGCGCAGTGTGCCGCCTCAAGTCACCGCGACAACGAATGGCCACTCAACCTCTCACTCCGTGGACAGTCGCAAAAGGCTCACCCCTATTCCCGACATCAATATCACTGGCAACCATACGCCGTATAAGGTAACGTATACTATTTATATTTACACTATAGATACATATTTTAGAATAAATATTATTTCTATTTGTGTATGTTCTAACAGAATTCACGCCTTGCTAGAGACAAAGAAGGAAGAGGGGAGGGGGGATTTAGCATTTTTGTTTCATTATCCAAACTATTTTTGAGAAAGTTTACAAAACATTATTATAGTATGTGGGACTATTCGTCAGTTTGATCCAATAACCGTCGAAGATAATCCTATTAGAGTTGGGCATAGGCCCTCACTATGTTCCCTTTTGTTAAAATTTGAAAATTTCTAGCGAAATTAGTATAGCTAATATTAAAATATAATAGGGGTAATGAAAGCATTTTCTAATTAGTGATTCATTTTTGTGTGACATTGTTACAATGTGTGTGTGGTTGTGTTTTACAGGTGCAGAAGGCGTTGGTGGACAACACGATGGTGCCGTGCATCAACGCCAAGCCGTACCACTACACAGAGCTGCTGATGACGCTGCCCGACCTCGCCAGCCATTTTTTCCCGCGCGTGTCGCTCACCACTTGTCGCGCCATGCTCGACGCGCTTAACATCACGCTCTACCGGCCCAACTCGTTAGTACATCTAGTCGATACTAAACATTGACGTACACGATAACCTCACTCTCCTCATCGCTAATCTTTAACACAAAACGTATTCCAGGACCCAATTGCAAGTGCTCCGCAACTCGGGCAAATGCAAGTCGGCGGCGGCGGGCGAGAACGGGCTCGCGCTGGTGCAGATCCTCGACGTGATGCAGCACATGCCACAATTCAAGTACATGCTGCGGTCGGGGCAGACGGCCGACGAGCACGCGCACGCGCTGCAGCCGCGGCCGGCGCACGGCGCGCACGCGCACGCGCACACGCCGCACGCGCACGCGCACGCGCAGCACGCGCAGCACGCGCCGCCCGCCGGCCACGCCGGCCACGCCAAGCGCGCGCGGGCCAACTGAGACGCGCCCGCCGCCAGCCCCGAGCCCGCGTGGTGCGACTACGACTCGGGCCCGGCGGCCGCGGCGCTGCACATGTTCGACGACGGCGCGCACGCGCCCTGCCACCTCTACATGTACGACGACACGACGCACGTGTACGACGAGGGGAGCCTGGCGCGCCCGTTCCACATGTTCGACGAGAGCAGCTAGTTGTCTGCGTAGTGAAGCATCGGCACGGTTCGGTGTTAGCCCGCCGGCCGCGTGTCAAGCGCCTCTCTGCGTCCATGGACTTGAACCAGATTGAGTACACTAGCACTGCCATATTTAATCCAAGTGTTAAAGTAGGTCTCCAGTGAACTTGAAATTGTACAATATTTTATAATGTTATGAAGAAAGTGCATCTTAGCGCATGGGCCAAGTTATTGAAGTATATAAAGTGACAGTGATAATAGGAGAAGAGAGGACGAAATTGTTTAAGTGTCCCTATGTTGCTGTAGTATCTAAAAACTGTGTAATAATGACATTTTATCTAGAAGTATTGATATTAACGGGAGGTGAGATGTGAGGAGTGGTTCCTGCTGTGTAAAAAAATACAGGAAGAGATTCTACTACCATTATTTGGAATAAACAAGTTGTAGAGATGTTAAACGCACAGATTATCAAGATGGTGTTGAAGTATAAACATGTGAACATTGTTGTGGTGTGATGTCATTGTTTATCAAGATTCTGCCGAGTATTGTGACTTTCTGTTATGAAAAAAGACAATAGTGGGGCTTCTGTTGGTGTTGATGGCAACATTTCTGAAATATATAAATATATACACCAAGGACACAACAGGGGTGTGGGTGTCTGAGGAAAGTTTGAATAAGTGTTAAGAAAATTGACATTTCCCTAACTGTACAAATTGTATCATACATTTGTTAATCTGGAAGATCTAACTTATAATGATCTATATTAACTATTTAATAGAAGACTGAAAATTTTAGTTCTTAATAATTTTCTCGATTGAAAGCTATTGAGATGTTGTTAAATGTTAGCTTTTATTGTGTTTTCCTTATTGTATTAGTTTAATTATTTGTTTGTCTGGATGTTATTCCTGTACATGTTGCGTATATAAATAATATTCCAGTGTGCTGCACTTCTGTGGGCAATTTCAGGCAATATATTGAATAGAAAAGCATGAATGGGTATGGTGTGTGTATATGAAACAAAATTGTCAAAACTTATAACTTTTTACTAAAATGTATTTTAACAATTCATAATCTGAAGTATCTATGGAAGCTAATACTTTAAATGACTACTGAAATACGCTTAATATCATCACAACGCTGAAATATTTTTCACAATAACACAGTCATATTGAGAACCATTTATATGTTGTGTACATAAAATAATATATTTGAAAATATATTCAGAGGAAATAATGCTTCTGTCTATAAGCGCTGACAACGTCGCAGGCGAAAGATTTAAATTACTATATTGATTGATATATGGGGAAAGTAAAAGTGCATGTTAAAGACTGACCTGGATCAGGGAATTTATATCGATTGCTCCAGGTTCCCCCTTTACAAACAATTACACAGTCGGTAACAGGCATTTTTACAAGATATTTTTCAGATCGGTGACGGATATTGAAAATAATAAGTGAATATATAAATAATAAAGGTGGTAATGCCTTTGTACTGTACATGGCCGTATACTTTGTTAGAATAAAATTTGCTGGTGAATATGATAATTACATTTTTGCATATTTTCATCATTTAAATATACTGGTCTGGGAATATTGTGTTTGCTGAGGATTAATTTGTTATGTTAGATACAGGTACATTTCTCAAAGGTGGAGATCATTTATCACAAGAAATTCAAATTAATTTTAATCTATACTTGAGTGAATATTTAATTAATGTAAAATGGTGCATGTAGAAGAAGCACGTAAGGTCTGTCAGGTCTGTAAGGTTAGAGATCTGATACATGGCGCCCTGTACTCTCAGCCCATCCCGTAAGGGACCTGCCATTATGATATATAACAATATAGTGTGAAACACTTGCGCACACAGTTGTGAATACCTTTTTTCTCATGCTAATGTGTCATATGACATCATATAATTGGGTATTTAGGACGATTCCATTGTCGCCTCGTTTAATCAGTCCATCAGCTGAATAGCTAAAGAGGAACAAATCCATACACCCACATATTTACGCGATGTACTTGCAAACATTTGCTTGTTACAACATACCAATGACGTATTCATTAAAAAAAATTACATTCTGTATTAGTTACATGGCTTCCGCCGATGGACGATCACGTAGAAGGTACGAGAAGTCGTGCTCTGCGATCCCGAACCCGCATGCCCAACGTGGGGATTATGGCTAGGAACCCTTCAGGGGAGGCCCATGTTCAGCAGTGGACCAAGACAGGCTTATGATAAATTTGACAGTATAACAAACGAAGGCAAACAGGGTTACTTTCGCGCTTATAAAATTAGGATGGATTATATTTATAAAACGTAACATCACGCCTGTAATCCCCGAAGGGGCAGGCAGGGGAGTGTAGTACACGCCCACGTTTTACAAGTTACGCTTCACATCCCATGCGCAATAGGTGGTGAGCCTATTGCCATACACCGGCCATAGATCCAGGCACCGAGTCACTACTAGAAATTCTAAATTGAAATAATCCAATCATACCCGACCAGGGATTTGAACCCACGACTTCCCGATCGGCAGTTGCGCTTTCAATTATTTTGATACACGATTCAAATGATTATCTAAAACATTGTGATTGTGACCTCATCCTTGAGAATGTTCTAGAAATCATTTAATGCCATGTTTACACTGAATTTACTGATTGATGACGAGATATAATTAAGCAAAAGCATTTTTGGAGCACATAATTTATTTAATTGTAATTTGCAAAACCTTGTTAGATGGTAACAGTAATTTGCAAGGACTGCAAAGGTTGTAAGCAGATCTCGGAAGAAATTTAGTTCAGTATGAAATTTCGGATCTGAAATATAAATACAATGGAGCCTTCATTGAGCATTGTTTTTGGTAAAATTAATGAATATGAAATAAATCAATATGCCTCGTTAAAGAAAGTACTTAATTGTATAATGTTGTATGAACATGTGTAATACTGGCATAATTATTAATTTCTTCTAAAAGTGACAAAGTATTGCTATTTATATTACAATTTATAGTATAATTTCATTTTTGTAGTAAGCGAGTTAACCAATAATAGGAGAAAATATAGAACATTGGGTTCCTATAGTTAACGTTAGGTATAATGACTGAGGCAAGATCTCATTATTATAAAAGCTCATTATATCAATGGATGTTGTTTTCTATATATTCATTTAAAATCACTACATAGTATAATACAAAGTCGTTTTCCGCCGTCTGTGTTTGTATGCTTAGATCTTCAAAATTACGCAACAGATTCTGATGTTTTTTTTTAAATAGTGTGATTCAAGAGGAAGGTTTACATGTATAATAACATCCATTAAATAGTGAAGAAATACTGTTATTTTTGAGGTTTCTAATGTGATGTCGTAAAAATTTACATTTTTTCCGCTTACATTGCCAACGCAGGCTGAACCCTATGAGATTTATCAAAATTATGTACTAAGTGTTGTACACTTTGAAAAGGAAAAACCTTGATTGAATAATATGTCTATCTCCTTTAAATAACCCACAGTATCTAACCAATTTTATCTTTCACATGTTACAAAAAAAGAATGGGTTATTTACGAAGCTATTTTGAAATATTTTGTTTAGGTTGTGTATGTAATGTAGATTAAAACGGATCTTTACAGTATTCTGTAAAGTATGTATGTATGTATTAATGA
>DWDT01004586.1:0-11127 GCA_018245595.1 Microceris scylla
CTGCTGGAATACGGGTCTCCTCTCATATTGAGAGGGTTAAGGCCATAGTCTGCCACGCTGGCCAAGTGCGGGTTGGCCTAAATCTTTTAAAAAGAGTAAATTCATAGGCCCGCCATCTTTATTTTTCTTGCTACAATTAAATCACTCTTAACTTTCTCTGATTTAATGTAACGACATAATATAATCCATTATCGGCAACGCATGAACAGTCGTGGTGATAATATTATTAATGGTATGTTCAATTCGACGCCGAAAGCGTTCGATTGAAATTCAATAAAATTTTAATATAGTGCGAGCTTAGCATAATTTCTGAGAGTGTTCGTGCTGTAATGTATGTGTATTTGAATGCACTAAAGGGATTTGTATGCAGGTTTGCGGTATAATCTAATATTAAAGTTACTGAATTTCGCAAATACATTCATAAACCTCGGCGTTATCAACTGTCCGTAGTTCGTGTGACTTTAATAAGCTCACAAGTTGTGCGAATGTGAAATGTTTGAATGGGATTCGTTTAATTCATGTTGGAATTATGTACGTGTGGTTTCGACTCATGTTTACCGTTTGCGGTTTAAAAATGCCTTACATTAGTGTTATGTCGTGCATCGGCACACTGAATATACTAGTATTTATACATTTTTAAAAGCTTTCTGTTTGATGTCTATCAGCAGTGTATGATTTATTATTGATCAATATTTTATGCTTAGTTTTTTTGCTATTTATACTGTGGGTGTGTTGTCAATAAAATTTCATACGATTATTTATCCAGTTACTTTTTCTACGTTGGTATAAATGTAATAACACGGAATAGTTGGTGGCACTTTTTTCTTACAGTAAATTTGATGTTAATTAGTGTAAAAAGAACAAAAGAATTTCTTTTTATAAGTATAATATATAATGGTTCCATAATGGGAGGTAAACGTAACTGGTGAAACGTGGGAGTGTACGAGAATTCTCTGCCTACCTCTTCGGAGACTACAGGTGTTATCAAATGTTACGTTAACGTTTTTTCAAACTTTATGAAAATGTCTGTATTTTTTAGTTTGGAAAATTATGTCTACGACTTTGCTTACTTTATTACTAATATATTAAATATTTTCGCCAATTTTAAGATGTCCAACCTTTCTTAATTTAATTGGTTTGTAAGTTTTTTGCTAAAATAAAACAAGCTAGCAAAGCGTATTTAGAGACTTGTCCGTGATAGTACTTTGGTAAGAATTTCAGGTTTATTCTTCTATATAAAGTTTGTATTCTTTTTTTTTCAGCAGTAGACGGAAACAGACTGTTGATGATGACTTAGTTGTATACATATGTTCTCGTTTTATTTACACCAATAATAATAATAATGGATCGATCTCGAAAATAACAATGATGCTCTTAGGTATGTAACATAGCATTTTGATGATAATGTTATTACATGAGAAGGCTTCTTTCATTAGAATGAAAAGTCTGATACCATTTATTGAATTAATAGACAATCTTTGAGGGCTATATCATAGAATTACTTGTAAAAGATATTATTTTATATCAAAATGATCTTTACTTTTTGTGAGTACTCCAATTATTCTCGATTAATTCGTTAGCAAAAAATAGTGAATTATGTATCGACATTACCTAAAAGTGTTTAGTGTCATAAGGATTTTATATTGTATTAACTACTTCTATCGATGGGCATACTACAAATTTTTTTACAATCATAATATATGCGTATTGATAAGGTCAAAAAATGCATATTAACTGTATGTTGAACATAATTGAAATTATATCGTCGCGTCCGGCCTAGTTAGGATAGGTAGGTGGCACCGAATGTCTCATATGTTTATCCTTACAGAGTCCGTTTCTTGTTTATAAACATTTAGTTAGACTTAATAGCCGATGCTGGATCTTGTGGAATGAATAATATTGTTGTTGCACCTCATACACTAAGCGTTGTAATACAATTTTTATAGACGCTTCATCTTTCTGCAATGCGAATGGAGTTGGCAGGCAGCCCGGGCGCTGAATTTACACCGCTGCTCATATATTTTTTGCGAGGCGAGTAAAAACTCGAATATTTGTACTATCATCAATAATATGCATGCATAAATAGTTCGTACGTATGGATTAAGGCACACAGCAGTATTTTAACAACCTACTTGTGTTCTTGGTTCGGTTTTATTTGTTTTAATGCTGTAATTTGCTTTTTATTTTACGTTTATAGCTACCTATTTATTGATATGTTTGTACTCTACGATTTGACGTTGTAATGTGCGTTGTACTTAACGTAACTTACGAAAGCATGTGTAATGTGTAATGTAACTATGTGTAATGTGAAACTCACATGTCTAGAGTGGGGGTTATGCGTGAAAACCACTTAATCTGTAGTGTATTTAGGCTGATTATGATAAAGATAATAGTACAATATATGTGCGAGTATATGCTACGTATACATGAACTTTATAATGTGTGTTTTCCTTGGTGTTTATAGCTACATTTCTAAGTCTCTTATTAGGTTCACGTCGAATTAGACATCGTAATATGTTATATTAATGTTTATTAAGCCTAATTAGAAAGTCGTATTTCCAGTGCTCCTCTTAAGAAATGGTTTATGGAGGTTTCATGTAAAGTAAATTTGATATTTTATACTTAATGTTAGTTCCTCGGGTGCTATATTTCGAGTTATGTAATTAATGTATGTATAAGAATGTATAACTTTTTTTATATGTATAATTTTATTTGAACCCTCGTTTGAATTTGTTAGCAATATTTTTAGAGTCGATCGCCAGTTAAGGAAATGTGGTCACGTTTTCTAAATCATGTTCGTCCACTGTGAATGAGTTCATTTGGGGTTATAAGATGCGTTTTAAGCATATATATCTAAACAGACGATCATCTGCTGTATGTATATATTTTTCAGTATATTCAGATGTATTTATGACTTTAATACCCATTCTAAAAGTATACGTTGTTATGCGCTGTAAGTATGAATTTTATATGACAGTGCTTATAGCTTATGTACTTTTATTTGTTCATATGCAAAAAGCCCTTTGATCACAGTGTGTTTAGTAGACTGTGTGTTATACGATCGATGTAAAGTAATCCCCATAGAGCACGATTGCCCTCAGCGGACTAAGTGAGCTTATAAGGGCCCTACAAGCGCGCTTAGTAGCTACAAAAGACTTATGCTGGCTTCGCGCAATATTATGGCAGGTTTTTTCAGGAGTATTTTTTAAATACAAAAAACTTAATATTCAATATTTTTTAAAATATTCGAATGGAATATATATTGGGCTTTACATTTGGAACGGAATAAATGTTTTAACAATGGTTTGTAAAGTTAGATTAAATTAGCAATTAGCCTATTCTTGCTGGGTTCAGTAAAATTTAATGTGTATTTTATTTATAATTACGTATTAATTGTTTATAAATTATAATTCCATTTTTTTATTGGAATTTGAGTTTATTGATTATTGTAATTGCAATTTTTTATTGGAATTTACTGCAATCGATTATTTTGTATTATAATTTTTCCATAGGAATTTGATTTAATTGAAAATTTTATACTTTAATTTTGCCATTTAAATTTGTTTCATTAGTATTTCTATTACGTATTTAATGTGTGCCGTGCACAGATTGACTAATTGAACCTATTGATTTTTCATTAGTCACAAGGTGTCACTTTATCCGTATTTTGAAAATTGCATTCAAGATACATATAACTTTTCAAGTTCATTTATCAGCTTATTTGCCAACTATAACAGTTACAGAAGGGGCAACAAGACACGAAACCTTTTCCAAATAACTCACGAAAGGCGTTTATTTTAATTTATTCGCCTTATTCGCTCTCAAAACGTATTTGTTTTTTAACAGATAGTTGTCACGTCGTGTGCGAGTTTAACGCTCAGTTTCACGTCGCTACTCAACCTGTTTCGTATCAAAACTTGACTATAGTCAGCAATAACAGAACTTGACTATAGTCAGCAATAACAGAACTTGACTATTTTTAGCAGTAACAAAACTGAATCTAACCTAACCTCACCTAACCTAACCTCACCTAACCTAACCTCACCTAACCTAACCTCACCTAACCTAACCTCACCTACCCTAACCTAACCTAAGCTATTTTATCGCGAACAAACAGACGCTCGGCAGATTGTCATGGCACTGTTAGTGTTGTAAAACCAATTCGCTATCATTCTTTTGAGTGTGCAAATGGAATCAATATGTAAATTTGGGTTTTTCTAACTTAAAATTCCCAGCAGTAACACGGATTCTGGGTCTGTACTCGGTGTATGGCAATAGGCTGAACTTATAACATAGTTGGTGAAACGTGGAAGTATACCACACTCTGCTTACCTCTTCAGCGATTACAGGTGTGATGTTATGTTACGTTACAATAAAGATAGCAGTACATTTTTTCAGTTTTCGTTCTTTCGTAACCTACTTTTCATGTGAGCTGGTATCATTAATAATAATTATTGTTATTAGATAGAGCGCCACAAACAATATGCTGTGAGTGCTCCGCCCTATATATCGAGTTCAAGGTTGTATTCCGTGACTGCTGGACATCAGTGACAGGGGACATAGTGAAAAACAGAGGTACAAAGTGTTTTAGATATTCCTTTATCGAAAACAGTCCAGTGAACCCAATCTGGCTTATAAAAATTTCGCATTTATTTATTTCTATGTTTATACTTAATTTTTAATTTTTTTTTTTCACTCGGACTATATATTTATTTTCTTATATAACTAACGTAGAGGTGAATTTATAAGACTGTGTTTTACATTGATACCAAAATGCAATTTGTATAGGTATAGTTAAAAAAATCATAAGTATCGTTTTTAGCTAATTTGCAATTGAATCGATATGTAACTAAAAACCCACAACCTTCTAGAAAAAACAAACGTATAACTAAAACAATACGTTTATATAGAAATATTAATAGAAATAACAATTCGAAGGCAATATCGATACGTAATAGTGCCCGCTATAATGACCACTCCTATTTTAGGCTGAAATTAAATTACTTTGCGACGTCGAAGAGGCTTTTTGTCGATGGGTTATTGATATTAGATCGATATGGGAGCGTCAATATCGGTGTCATTAATAACGAGCCATAAATGTGTGTTGGGCACTGGACAAAGGCTTTCAGGCTTTATTGTACACCATCAGGAATGTATTGTGCCCCACTAGGGCGCAAACGCTTAAAATTTAAACGATAAGGCCTTATGGGAGCGGCCCCACATAAAATCTATGACAGGTAGCTTCAATACGAGCTCTGTAACAAAAGCAGTAAATTTTATTCGAGTAATAGATACGTAAAATACTTACGGGCGCGGGTCGCTACATTGTTGTAATAAAGGTAGAGTGGGACGGGACACAGATATATCGCAATGTGTTTTATATGAAATATTTTGGTCTGTAATTAAAAAAAATACGCGTACTTTGAATACTAGAATATTTTAAATTGGTTGTATATTTTACGTTTGATCACATTATCAATCTATAAGCTAAGACTGTTCGAAGCAAGAACAAATATTGTTTTTAGGCATGTGTGTTTCGTAGAGCGCATCTACACTTTTTGTCAGGCGTGTGCCTGTTTCGAAGATGTTGAGGCATATGAAATTCTCAACATAATAGTATTAATTCCTATGTTGCAAGGTTGTAGCACAATAGACGACTGCATTGTAACGCACATAACATTAAAGCAGGGTATGAAAATTCCGTGCATCGTGAAGGATACGACCATACTATTATTAACCGAAATTGTCAATTAAAAGACATAATGTAACTTCACGCATGTAATCCCCGAAGGTGTAGGCAGAGGAGTGTAGTACACCCCCACGTTTCACCAGTTATGGTTAAGTCCCACAATGGAATAGGTGGTGAGCCTATTGCCATATACCGGGTACGCATCCAGACTCCGAGTCACTACTAGAAATTCTAAGTTAGAAAAATTAGAAAAATCCAATAGTACCCGACTCGGGATTGGAACCCAGGACGTCCCGATCGGCAGTCGCGCTTGCAACCACTCGACTAACGAGGCAGTCAAAAACACATAGAAAAGAATATTCAATAAATCATTGTGAAAATTCTAAAAATTGAGTATAATATATTGAAAACATGTGGAAAATACAAGAGAAAGCTCCAGCGCGCATCGATGTACTTTCGTTATTCGTCGGTGTTAGAATTAAATATAAGTTACATAATACTTATTTCACTATTATCATTAGATGAAGTTGGCTGAGGATTCTAAGATAGATATCCAACCACTTACACCTTGAATACTTTTAGTTCTTTGAATATATAGGCATAATATTTAAAGTACATTTTAGTACATTATTGTAGAACATAAAACCTGTAGCTGTACATTAAGATTCCAGTTCGTTCTATTTTTCTTTTGTTTCCTGCGTCCTTTGTAATTTACAGGCATTACTTCGCCATTTTTTATTTTCGCAATTAACGTAGTCGCTCAAAGTACGTTTACTTTTAGTCTAGGTTTTCGTTTAATTTTCCTTTGAGTTAATTCGTTTGGCTCGTCGTGGAAAAAAAATAATTAGTGACAATTTTTCTATGTAATTTAGATTTAAATTGTATGTATATGAAACATTCCATTTTTTAAAGTAATTATACGTAACATTTGCGATGATCGTTTATAGAAACAAGAAACGAACATTCGAGAACAAAACACAAATGAGTTAGAATAGCTCAAACAAAGCGTACATACAGGAATGTTACCGACTTAAATTGGACCCGAAACAGAGTAAATAAAACAACCCCAATCCGGTGACGTAATAAAATTGATTGGAACTAATATGGAACGTAATAAAGCACTGAACTTGTTCAATCAAGCATGTCTAGTGTGAAATCGCTCCGACTAAGAATTTCGTTACGCCAGCTTTCCCCCGGCTCACAGTAAATAAGAAAATTCGTCCGTATTGCGCCGTTAAACGTAATCGAGCGGCGTGGAAAGTATTAAAGTAGCAGACGCCATATTGCATAAGTTAAGATGTAACAATGAAAACTTTGAGTGGAGCGAGTGTGCACAATATACCCCCCAGTATAAGTCTCAGCAATCAAGCGGAGTACTCAAAACATAATTTCTTATGCATAGTTGCGTTTTATACATGCGAGACGTCATATTTGATTTTAAGTATCTGTACCCGACAGCTAGAACGCAGCTGGTTAAATTAATTCATTTGATTTAATATAATCATTTAGCTAGCGTGATTTATCATTCGTTTTAGATTTAAAGTATGGATATAAAAATAATGTAAAGTATTATGGCCCAGACTCTACAAAGCAAAGTGTATAGCTGTAAAAGAAACAGCGTAAGAAGTTAGTGGTGCAGAAATGTATTTTATTCAATACTGTTGTAAATAAAAACAAACGTAGTAGCTATTACATCTTGTTCGGGCATCTTTGTTTTTGCTGTTGATGTTTTGCTGGCGTCGTAGTGGTGTGCGTTCGTTTCGCTACATTTAGCTACAGAACTCCGTTGCTACATTTCATTAGTACCCGCCGCGTCCCTCCCTCGCTCCCTGCACCAATATTGTTCTGGTGTGTTTATTGCGTTGACGTACTTTCGTTAATTTATGTCATTGATTTGTGTCTTTTTAAATAACGAATTCAGAATCATCTACGTATATGTAGTTTTCTTTCTTTGTATTGTTGAAGTAGACACGGTTGATGATAGACGAGTTATGATTGATATTTTGTTGATTTGATTCATTTATATACCTGATTTGTCTATCTGTCTATATAACAAATTCAGAAACCTCTATATCTTTGTAATTTTCTTATTTATTTTTAGTGTCATCATCATCATCATCATGATCTTTGTAATTTTCTTATTTATATTAATAGTGTGTATTATTTATATTTAATTCGTTTATTATGCTGATTTGGACCTATACGAGGTCCTTCCTCATAAGCTCCCGGCGTTTGCAGTGAGGTCGCGGCGGAGACTGCTTTATATTACTTTTTATATTTTCAGACAACCTATATTTAAACTGTATTGGATGTTATTTAAATTGTTTTTTTTCTGTGTTTATTTAGTTATAACAATATTTTTTTTTACTTTAAGAGTGATTTTAAGCCTAGTGAAATAGAAAACGGCCTAAATCTATCGGTAAATGAATTTTATTAAACATTACCATTTTTCATTGCTCAAAAAATTAGTCAATTATCTTGATACGGGGTATATAATATTAAGCAATATTTTAATAAATTTTAACGTCACATCTGTGTATTTATAATATATTATACGCTCTACTTGTATTATCCTAAAATAGACTGGCGTGTAGCTTCAAAAGGATCCTTCGGCGTCTAATTTCTACAGACGAAATTTCAGACATCTTTCACGTTGTAGCAAAATTTATATAGGTTTACAAAGCGTTAACAAAGTGGTGTAACATCGCGCTGAGGAATAGTTACTTTGAGGAGTTTGTCACTCCCTTCTGTGATAATTACGTTATATCGGGAACGCTGTTCGGTATTTGCGACATCTTAAACTTTCAACAATCACGCTCTATGCTATTGATTCTGTTATATACAACAATTTGCCTACATATTTTACTATATTATTAAAGAAATATCTTTTACTATTATCCTCATTATTATCATCGTCATCATCATCATCGTCACCATCATCATTATCATTATCATCAGGCTATCTCAGTCTACTGATAACCATATTCTTCCCTAAAAGGGAAATATGTCCATAATCCCCAGGCTGGGCAAACAAATTGAGTATCGCAGAGCAGAGTCTTGCGCCGTCGAGGCTGGTGTTTATCAGCGGCCAGGACGTGTAGCTGTGCAGTACTTGTAAACATGCTGTTTTAATATTCCACCAACGTTCTTATCCTCAATATTTCGCGTTGGAATTTTCTAGAACGCTTGTAGCTATCATAAACCAATTTATATTGATCAAGCCATATTTTTATTTGATTCGATATTCTAGTAAATTAGTAAGGGAGACCGTAATGCATAACGTAGAGCTAACTTTTTAAATTCTGACATCACAAAGTTTTTTTTGGTTTGTACATTATGCTTATTTGCAGTTAGAAACACATTAATTAAAGCTTAAATTATGACATGGTACAATCTACCAATTAGCTAAAATTATCATAACGGTGTGTTATCGCTTCTTAGAAATATGCGATTAGTCTATATAGATACATATGTATATGGTAACTAATAAAACGTGGGAGTTTACTACAATTCTCTGCCTACACGTTCTTGGGGTTGTTACGTTTATTCCCTAGCTAAATTTAGATTCTCAACAGATGTATTAAACTTATGATGGGTGAAGCAACATTGAGGAATTCAGTTTTAAAGTTCTGACGTTTTAATTTTGACGTGACAAACGTCTGAACTTATAAGATAAAACAATGATAAGTGTCATTTGAATATGCAAATCTATTAGCGTGTGATGTAAGAAATTCAATGAAAATTATAAATAGTTTTTTAAATGAACAAAACGATTAATCGAAACTTCAATTTTATGCATTCTCCATAATATCGCATAATGAGTTTACCAGAAAAATATTTATCATTATTGAATATAGTTTTTACAATTTCGTTTTTGATAAAATGTTATATACTATGTAGCATTCGTACAATACTTTATCTTTTGTTAATAAAAATGTATATACAAAATTTTTTATCGCGGGAAAATATAACCTTTTTTACTGAAACAGACGTAGAGTGATTTCTAGACGCCCAGGTACTTTGAAATAATAAGAAACAGAATAATACATGGAAACAGAAATTGCTGCCTTGGTGTGTACAAATTTTTTATCTGTGTTACAGATATTTGCTCACATTCCCATGTTCGCGACGTAGGTAACATACGTATTGATTTCATCAGTTTTCGTGTCTGTTATAGAGGGACTGCAGATTATTTAATTGAAAAAATATATACTACCCGCAGACGGAAAACGAAACGTGAAGGAAACAAAAGACGAAAGTGTCGGAGCGCGACGCCGATGAGCCATGCGGCGATTCGGTCGTTATCTGACAAAGGAGAGACTGCAAAATGAAATGGCGCGTACAAGGAAAAGTGGCAAAGTTATTATAAATAACTCCGAATACACATTTCCGGCAGATTTCTACACAACTTCAAATACTTGAAAAAGTTCTTTAAGGCGCGCGAAGCCTGCCAACCCGCACTTGATCAGGATGGCAGACTGCTTTAAGATTCGCATGCTGAAGAAAAAAAAAATCCGGTAAAAATAAACATGCGACTAGTTAAAGCCAGTCGCTTTATCACATGCGCGACGAGTATGGACCGTGTTGAAAGTGTAATTTTAAAATGCGAATTAAATTGCTCACATTGTACATGGTGCGAGTTCAGCATACCGCACTGCTGACGAACACGCAACAACAGTATTATTGTACATTTTATTATTTCATTAACGAATCGTTTCGAGTTAAATGAATTTAGATTACTTAGAACCATCATAGCAGTTCAAATTTGACTAAATATTAAACACAATTCACGAATCAGGAGTGTGAGGATAATAAAATATTATTACACTTCGACATTTCCCAATCGTAAAATATATCGGTTTATGAACTTTCAAATCGTTTGTCATATCAAAACGGCGCTGATTTTATATTCATAAGAACTGTGTGAAGTAAATCGTTTGAAATATATCTGGCTTACGCATTTCGCTCACACAATGTTGGCGGCGAGAGTTGGCCTAAATTGTTTGCGTTGAAATCTATCAACAATGAAACTCTTTGTTTGGTTATGATTAAGGTATTACCGGGATTTAATCGGCGATTGTGTACTAATCAGACGCCCCAAATCGCCTATTAATCAGGTTAAAGCGTTTGGTTGACAGTGACTGTCAGTTTAAGTAGTTTCGCTTTGAACTCAGACGTACCATTTCTGAAATTCGTACCGTGTTGATAATAAATATTAGTAAATTGTTTTAGGACAATATGTCCTTGTTACTATTATGTGGTTTTACCTACTTAATGGGGTGTAAGGAGTTGCAATCACCGTCTCAGGAGCCCAAGTCAACCTCACCTGCACGTGGTGCACCCTGCGATGACAAACGCCGATCTGGCGACCGGCTGATTGCGGTATAGCGCAACCTAAATAGGCACGGCTAAATGCCCTGGCCGCCGACGGGCAGCAG
>DWDT01004587.1:0-11127 GCA_018245595.1 Microceris scylla
GGCCCTAACCCTCTCAATGTGAGAGGAGACCCGTATTCCAACAGTGGAATTGTAATGGGTCGATTATAATAGATATAATATAGGTACATATATGATGTACATAGATTATACTAAGATTTCTCAATGAGATGGAATATACAGTGATGATTATAAAAATAAGCGCGTTTTTCAACGACTATACTGTAATCAAATACTTATACGGTTTCATTGATGACATTACCTGTTAACCCGATATTCCTTGTGTAGTCGACTAATGCGCTGTTATCAAATAACAAAAATAACAATAGCCAAGCTAAAAGACGTGACATGTTGTTTACAACACCCCCTTAAGAGTGTACCTACTTTTAGACAATATAGCGACAAAATTGAAAGAAGCCATTGTGATTCATTTATACAATTCTTAAATAGAAATTCTAAGGAAATAGTCTTGTAGACCCCAAATGTACACTAATAAAATAAAGTTGAAGAGTTTGTTTGATTGTTTGATTGTTCGAACGGGCGTATCTCAGGAAATATTTGTCCGATTTGAAAAATTCTTTTTAGTGTTAGATAACTCATTTATCAAGGAAGGCTATAGGCTATAAAACATCACGCTAAGATGAATAGGAGAGGAGCAGCAATAAAAAATATTGCGACAACTGCAAAATTTAGAACTAAACATATCGTATACACAGAAGTACTTTAAAAAGAGCATCTTTGTATTAAAAACACTTTTATGTTGTCTTAATTGATTTCTAAATAAAAAACTCCACGCGGACGAAGTCGCGAGCACAGGCACAGCTAGTGCTATAATATGTATAAATACAAGTATCTACTACAGATGCTGTTTTAAGGATCACTGAGTTAAAGTTGAGCAACAACCAGCATGTATTGTTGATGAAGCTTGTTGGTTTAGTGGCAAAACATAATCAAACTTAATAGTTATAAATTTATAGTTGAAATAGTTTAAAACACAACTCTATTTTGTTTGTTGTCTTATCAATATCTTTTATTAGTTTTTAGTTCGGTTGTTATAAATTTGGCATTTGATCAGAAAACCTTACATATTCATAAAAATCTAATAATAATTAGAATTTTATATCTCAAACAAGTGACTGGTAGGTAATATGGTATGCATTTAAGATCGAAATGTGTTTTGATTGTACTAAAATTACCTATTTTTTTCATGCATTCAAATATCACGAGTATAATATTTCGTTCTGATAATGGGTGAATATGACGTATTATTAGACAAACATCATACAAAATTTTAAACCTTATACAAAGGTTTTAATGACGTGAAAGCGACAAAACACACGCAGCAATCCTGCAATGTATTGACAAAATAAAAACGAAAGTTTAATGTCAAATTTGGCACCGAAGATGATCGAGTAGAGTTACACAATTGAATAAAAAAAGTTTGAAAGTAAATAAAAACGTATAAATTCCAGTGAGATGCCGAATTCGAGGCGTAGGCGTTTCTCCGTTCAAAAAGAGATCAGGGGTCGAGACACGCCGAAACTACAGAGTGTAACGCAGTTCAGGTATGCTGACAAGACCTTAAACTACTCTATAAACTGATCAAATTCTCATACAGCTTAGCCGTACTAATCTTGTAGAAACCACTGTCCAAAACACGATTTTAGTATCATAATGTGTATCTGTTTCTGCTATTAAATATCCCAGCATTTTGATTTTTATTTGAAGGATTGGTATCGACGAGACAAGGACATACGTGTATGTCGCCCCTCTTATATTAAAGTCCAATCTTGATCTAGAAAAGGATTTTATAAAGATTAACACTGACTTGTTGCTTTAATAATAAACTGCTTCTGTATAATATGTACATACATATGTAGTTAAGTTAAAATACTACCCAAAGTTACAACACTATATTTTTTGTTTGAGGTTGTTCTATAACTTTTTTATATAAGTTTTTCTATCATTTTCTGCTGGTGTATTCTTCTATCGAATTAAATTGATAACTGTAGTGGATGTTGTTATCAAAGTATACATAAAAAACCCAGAAACTTAAATTAATGAACATCTATGTATACCAAAGAGATTATATTCTCATATTTTTGTTTCATCTCAGCGACACATGATTAAGCAGTAAAATAAATTAAGGTATAAAAGAAAACTTGTTATTATAAAAATTGTAACGAAATTGGTAACATTTCTAACAGATAATTAGGATCCATGAAATTACACTGTGATATTTGTATACAATTCGGTAGATATTCTTTCTCAAAGGTACGAATTAAATATAAAAATGAAAAATATTTCAGAAACAAAATGCCATTGTATTGTAAGAATTAATGGGCTGGCTTTGTTTCGGCCTTAATAATGTTCTCAAAGATAAATATTAACTCAACACACAGAGAAAATCATTATTATGTAGCAATCAGGAAATCGTATGGAAGACTTTCAGAGTAATTTAAAAACTTTTGTTTGTTAAGTATGAGATTAATATTGTATTATATAGCCGTTATTATAACGGTTTGGTGGGATGGATTTAATTATAATTATCATTATTAATAAACTGCCTCAGACCACCACCACACATACGTTCTCCGCAATTGAGTGTCATCGCACCCTTTCCTCGACTTGCTGCTTAGCTTATATCTGCTACCTTTATTTAGCGAACCCATGTCTTTCTTAGCTATCAGATTGAACAAGTTCTATCCAACTATACATGGGGATTTAGTCCATCCGATCAACAGGTTAAACTAAGTTTTTGAATAAAATATATTCATCATCATTATCAGCCGCACATCGATCAACCACAGCTCGATCTTCAGCTCTTCGCATCTTATCACTTTGGGTATATCGTTACTCCACCTAGCTGGAGGGCGTCCTACGCTACGTTCGCTAAGTCGCCAAAAATATTCCCAGTAATAAATCTGTGGGCAACGGTTCATAACGCTGTCGGTTGAATAAAGTGCACTATGGATAGAGAATACACAATGACTTACGTTTCATTTTCGCAGAGCTCTATTTTTTGTACCTGTTGCACAATTAGACAGAAACGTTCGTTTGGTTAACGATTATGTATTTTATTGACATCTTAATTAAAACAGATGTTTTAGTTACCTATTCATGTAAATACCTATCTAGACTGTAACTATTATTATATTATATTACTTTCAGCCACACAGATCCTGATCAAGACACGAAACCATTAGCACAAAACTTGAATAGCGTGAACGCGGGTAAATTTAAGAGTAAATGTTTCCTATGTAGCTCAAAGAATAGCTCCACGCTAGAGATCTTGGCAGAGTGTGAAAGTACATCATCCGAACAAGAAGTTAAGAAGAATTCGACTACAGCAGTTGATAAAGATGTGACGGCCAATTCTAGTACTATTGATTTGTTTAATATATTGAACGCAGCCAATAATTTGTCCTTAAATCAGTCGAAAGATAATATACCTTATTCAAAAGACGATGAAAGAAAGAAAGAGGAGAAACCAGCACACAGAGACAAAACGCCAGTAAGGCGAGACAAATTTCCGCGTCAACACCGCATTAAAGTTAGAAGTCCTAAGCGAAGAATTACGATTCCAGAAGAGTATAAAAAACCTGAACCTTTGCATAAATCGATCGGAGTCAATGCGATCGATTGGAACAATGAATCAGACCTACAGACTGAAGAAATAGCCGATGTGGAAGAAGAAATTGAGATAGCGCAACGAAGCGATCAAACTTTAGATGACATGTGTCGAATATGTCACGGCGGCGACACGTTGCATTCTGAGCTAGGACAAATGATATCAGCATGTTCGTGTCGTGGGACCGTCGGGCGAGTGCATGTGAAGTGTTTGGAGCGGTGGCTGACAGAGTCCGGGAAGTCGAGGTGTGAACTGTGTGGCACGAGGTACGCCACAAGGCGCGTGCATCGATATGGAGTTCCGCGAGCGTTGGTCATGTGGATTTTGAGCCAGAACGCTAAACAGGTAACTAACTATATTCTTATAATACTTTCTATTCCAGGATTTGTTTATCTTTTAACTGTTCAATGAGTTTGAATGAAATTTTCATTTTGGCTGCGGTCTGTTAAATTTAATGCACCACAAAGGAACTTCACATTACCGAACATAAAAGAATTTTACAATGCAATTGAACTTTAATTTATTTGCAAGTACATGTACATGTCATGTGATGAAACACTGTACAATTAAATCTTCTCTTGTGAATACGTAGATTTATATTTTTTTTTATCTAGCCTAGGAAATAGGCAAATGGGCCACCTGCTGGTAAGTGGTCACTGTCGCCTATGGACATTTGCAACACCCGGGGAGTGGCCAATGCTTTGCCGGCTTTGAAGAAGAGCTCGTCGTAACATTAAAAAATATAAAATTGGTTACTGTAAAATATGTATAATTATGTCGTCTTTGTTCTCAGTATCTACCGTTATTAGAAATACAAAAAGAAAAATACAATATGATAGACGGAAATCTTTATTAATACACCCTTAGTTATTATTTGGCGGGTTCAGGTTATAAGGTGAACAAAATTTGAAATATTTTATTAAATGAAAGTATGTGTATAGTAAATATTATATTAAATAATTATCAGGCATATTTAATAAAAAAATCTTTAATAAAATTATTTCTTTTCACAATTACAAAACAATTTTTTTTTGTCTCAATGCGAATATTTTAACATTACAGAACTTAATAGTCATATTATAGTTGAAAAAAAAGTTTTTTTGTTCTCGAAGATATTAATTTTAATTCTTCTTTTTTCTATAAACAATATTTAAAGAAATAATAAGTGATACTTACTTATACAAAGTTGTTCTACAAAATAAAGTAACTGCTAAGTCTACTTATATACTAATGGTGACTTTAACCTTAAACGAAATAACGTTTCATAATGATAAGTAAACAGTCCAACCAAGATTTTGAAAATATCCAAACATTTAATTAGTTTAATACTTAGATTTTTTTATGAGGGCTTGGCTTTTGAACGAAAAAGATCAGTCCTGTCTGTGAATCGACTAGTTGACTTCAGGTCGCTTGATCCTTTTTTACATCTTTCAAAAGCAAATGCCTTTTTAAGCCCAGGCGCTTTAAAAGTTTTTTTTATGATTACTGTACAGCATTTATAGTACATTAAGCAAATTGGTGGGAGGATCCCAAGGGATTATTATAAATGTTTTCGCATTTTACACTCTTCCAGCCTCTAATGTCCTGAGATAATTTTTCATCATAGTAAGTGAAATTAAAAGAGACCGACCTGCATTAAACAAATGATTACTTTTAATTTATATTTTACTTACACGTCCTTTTACTATACAAGTATCCTTTTTATGGTTCAATTGGAAATAACCTAGCCTGGTCACCGTAACTCTCATTTGATACTCCTAAAAAAATTAATTATATACATATAAGTACCTACTGAAGAATGGATCATTTTATATCTTAATTTACAATATATTTTTTTTTTATAAACTTACCTTGATGCGTTAGAACCTTGAACTTCAGCTGAATTGAAACGAATATCAATTTAAAAGAAATCTTTTATCATAATTATATTCACATCTGGTATATTATCGCAATTAGTCTTTATAAATCCTTTATCACGCGTAACTACACCAAAATAGGTAATATGAACAATTTTTTGCACTAAATTTCGAATATTTTTGGTAGATCATGTACGTAGATACCATTGATGCCGTACTATCGAGAAATTCTCTTAATTTAATGAAATAAAAACAAATTGAGTTTTTTTGCATCGGTAATTATTATAATTTATGTGAAAATTTTAAAATATATGGAGAAAATTTATAATGTTTTTTTTTCTGAAGCCCAATTCTAATAGAATGTTAAACGAAATAAATGTTATTGATTTTAAACAAACATTATTTTAAGACATCTAGGTACTACGAGAGGGTTTGAGCTCATAGTAATACTAAACTACTCGTCTATAGTGATCACCAAACATCTAATAAACACACTGTTTTTTTTTCTAATTGTTGATGCTGTTGACCCTAATGGCCTCTATAGCGTTACCCAGCTTGATAGCGAGCCCCGGTGGCTCCGCCTGAAGTTAGGGAGAGAGTAAGGGGTAGGAATGATGCCCAGCAAGGACTGGACCACCGACTCCGCCCCACGAAAATATACTGTACACCCATTACTAAATATATAAATAATTTTACATTCAGACAAAACAAACATGTTTCCTTTATACAAATACTTTTCTTAAGTAGGTTTTGCCTTAAATATGGAACACGAACATCTTTCACACTGTCGCAAGAATTTCTAAATTTCTAACGAGTTCTGAAAGTCATGTACCGTAACTTGTAGCACGTTAGATACATATAAGTACCTACGAGATATACTCGTAGGGTAATAAGCGTACCCCAGTTGTGGAATAGTCTCATGCCCCGCAGTGAAGGGCGAAAGTTTTAGCTTATGGATCAAACTGAAATACTGAGCCATATCAGCCTTAAAGTTAATTAAGACATATATTAAGGTTGTAGGTTGGTTGGATGGGCTACTGAAACTCTTTGTACGTTTTCTTCAATTATTCAATAATTTCACAATAAATTCGGGCAGAGGACCGTTTTTACACTCTTCTCAGTAGGAACTGACACACACTATATTTCTACATTCCTATTATAGCAAAAGTCGTAGGCTTCCAGCCAACTGTTATAGAGTCAATACAATATATATTTATCAGAATATTCTCGATAGCTGCATAAAATTATATACACAATATTCACGAATTAATTATTCATTCATATTTATTTATATGTAACTGTCAGTGCTGTTTAAAACATATCTTCCACTTTGGCGATCTGAAGAATTTTTAAGGTTCAATGCGACCCACTGTAACGCTAGAGGGAAAAATTATGAGGAAAATATGATATGTAATGTTATCTAAAGCGTGTGCAATTTTTTAACCCTCTCTTAACCAGCCTGTAAGCTTATGGCCTCAACCCTTCTCATTGTAAGAGAAGACTGCGAGAAGAGTGGAGTAACTATATGATCGAAGATTGCTAAAGATTTTCTTCTTCGCAGCAGAAAGTCGACGGCAATTTTTGAAAGCATTAAGAAAAGAAGATGTTGAAAATATAATTGATAATATTGTTATTTCCGGAAATCTACACGCAGTAAAAAATAATATAACGTGGCCATTCAATAAAAAAAGAATCATCCTTCCGATCTATTCAAAATGTAATGTTTAATTAATCCAGCTATACGCCACGTGTTTCCGGTTGGGGTTGTATGAGGGTTTTGTATCATTACGCGCGCCGGCCACTGACATGTGTCCTTTAACGTATGACCGCCCCCATACCGCGACACATGGCATTGTGTCACGATGATACGACACACGAGCGCTGAATGGTGATGAGTATTCAAAATTACATGCGATAACGGATGTTTTAATTCCATTGTGTTTATTTGTGTTAAATCTTACAGAATTCGCATTAATTTTACCACATGTAAACAAACATTGATATAATATTTTCTGTAAGCAAGTTAAGGTCCACAATGGAGTCGAAGCCTCACCAAGAAACGCCAAGGGCAGCCTCAACCAACTAGATCAATAATAAGAATTCAGTAAGGAAACCTTGTAACGACACTAAAATGGATTTTTTTTTATCATTTCACTGTTGGAATATGGGTTTTCTCTCCCCTTGCAATTAAGTAACAATAGGGAATACACTATGTATGATGAAATATTGAAATGTTTAGAATACATCGACTGTAATCCCCGAAGAGGTCGACAGAATAGTGTAGTACAATCCCACGTTTTACCAATTATGTTTACGGATTAGGGCGTAAGCCTATTGCCCTAAATCGGGTTCAAACCAAACTTTCATGCCACTACTAAGAATTCCAAATGAGAAAATCCAATAATACTCTACCCGATGCCCGAGGATCGAATCTGAGACCTCTCAATCAGTATTAGCGGAACCTCTCAACCAACACATACGTTGCGTTTTAAATAAACGCAGCTGGTTAAAGTTCGCTGGCATACTAAAGTCTTCACCCTTGACCGTAAGAATCTTATATACATTCTATAAAAATATATTATATACAAGATCAATATAAGATAACACATGCCGAGTACAGGAACAAGAAATATCATTAATACCAAACAAGGATTATTCTGTCGTAATATTGATGTGAGCGCGGATCTGAACCTAATAAACTCACCCTAATACTTTCCGGCGCCTCTATTGAAGCCCGTAACTGATATTACAAGTATTAGATATATCCAAGAAAAATATGATGAAGTGTATTATCAGACTTTACCAATAATATATTTCGATATGAAACTACCTAAACATATTTCGATATTATTTTAATAGTATACGAATGTTCCGTTTTTGGAATTACATATAAGAATACAGTAAGCTAGATTATTATATACATATTACAGTTGTGCTGAATATCTAATAACATATCGGTAATAGGGTCTGTAAGGAAAGAAATATGGCAGTCAGTGATCACAGCCTAGCCAGTAAGAGGTGTGGCGTGATGATATTATAAAAATAATTAGCGAGACAATCTCCTTCCATGTACATAGGAATGTTCAAAGTTCAGTTTATTTGCTTTAACACAAAAAGTAACGTGAAATTCTGAACAAGGGCGCTATTAATGTTGTACTGAAGTATCTTATCCCGTGAGGCCGCGGGAGAAAAGTCGATTCAATAAAGGAAATGTGATGAGCACGTTCGAAAAATGAAATCTATACATACACTGGCAATGACTGCCAAGAGGTGTAGATGCCAGCTTCATTTCCGGGAGTCTGAGCTTGACATTTCTTTACAAATATGTAGGTAGAAGATGGATGCGATTCAGTCGGAGTACTACCGCTACCCTTATTGCTACCGCAACATATGGCATACAATACCGTGACATAATCTTATTATGCTCATTATTTATGTAACCTTATATTATTTTCATGTATTCTTAAAGTATTTATACTCATTATCTTAGATAATTTCGCGTCCATAATCCCCAAGAGCTAGGTAAAGGAGTGTAGTACACTCACACGTTACACCATTTACTGTTCACGTCCCACTGTGGAATAGGTGGTGAGCCTATTGCCATGTAACGGATATAAATCCACATGCCGAGCCACTACTAGAAATTTCAAAATAGAAAAATCCAATAGCACCCGACCCGGGATTCAAAACTAGGACCTCTTCATCAGCAGTCGCGCTTGCAACTAATCGACCAACGTGGATCGCTTTATAATATGTAAATAAGCTCCTCGCAACGCCTGAACATTTCTGCCCTTCAACGGGCAAGGCATTTAGCTGTGCTTAGGTGACCTGCGGTTTTTCCCGGTCAGCCTCGCTTTTTGTACACTAGGTGAGGCCTCCTAACCACTCCGAGCCTTGTCTTTAGTATACTATTTGCACCACAATAGGTGAGAAGGGGATTCCTGACCACTCTTTAGACGGAGTTGGAATTTTTTACACCCTCGCAGTGGTTACTTAGATATTTTGATCAAAACTTAATAGCTTTTATTTAAATCGGCAGTTAATGGTGGACGGCCTGGGAATAATGCTGATGTCGCCACTCGCGGTGCTGGCGGCGTGGCTGTCAGGGCGCACTCTCGCCGGGCTCATGACGTACGAGAGCAACGTCACTCCCTGGCCGCTCGCGTCCACCTTCGTGCTTGCGTGTATGACACTGGTAAGCAAGTAGGGAATATGAGGCAAAAGGCCTCATATTTGCTCAAATTTGAGCAACCATATCTTTCATAATTTCTACAACCATCTCCTAATGTAAGAACAATAACTATTTATATTATATTATTTCATCATTTAACTAACACCAGTCAGGTGACAAGCGGTCATTGCTAAATATTTTCAATAGTATAATTATGTGATATTCCGATGTTTTTTCTAGATGTTGACGTAGTCGCTACCTAATGTATTCAAAGGTCAAGTACCTTATATTTACATCGTCTAACAGCGATGATATATAATTATTTAACTCAACACACCCTTCTCGCCGGTGCCCAACAATCGAACAATAAGATCGTTGATAACCAGTATGACAATGATGAACTCAACATTATTCAACAGCACGAAATTTTGGGAAATTGAAGAGACAATAAAAAAAATTTATTACATAAAGAAAATAATATAAATATCGGAAATACGATTCTTAAAATCCGGTATATCACAATGCGACTGGAAACCTTGCGAAATAATCAGATTTTTAAAATGTTTGTCATCGTTTGATCAAATCGACTTACGGGTACATCCAATGGAACTGTCACCACTTCGTGAAGTTCCACACGTGCACGACTAGCGACAGTATAAACTGATATGCGCTAGGGACAGAAAGAATAATCAATCCACATGATTCGAGATAAAGTTGCAACACCTCATACTCCTCCATAAGAATATGAATACATTAAAAAAGTTTGATAGCACTTTAGTAAAAACTATTTATCTATTTTAACGCATTATGATATGCCAAATTCTATAATCACACTTCTATATGCATGTAGAATGTATTATTAATCAATACACAGTTCAAGCCGCAGCAGTGGAGTTCTTGATGGAGCTGACGTCTTCCAGCCATTCAGGCCACGTGCGTATCACTCTGTAAAGCTTGCGGCCCGGACCCTGGGTAGCTATCAACTGCCTCTGGCCCAGAATGTAGTGTACCGGGGTGATATGCCCGTTTTCTACTCCACATTTGATAAACTCTCTCACCACATCCAACTGCGCTTGGGACGGCTCCAGTTCTGTAAAGGAAATTGAAAATAGGGATATTTAAAATAGTTTTATGGTGTATTAAGATACGCATGGATATAAAATTGTTATTATTGTTAATAATTTTTCATGTCAACATAGATGTAAAGCTTCCTTAGATGATATTTGAGAAACACGCAGATCTTTTTCTGATGGAAATAATCTTTCGGACGCTCCTAGGATGACTTTATTGATAACTCGTTTATGAATTTTCCCCATCTACCAGTTTGTATACAAGGTTATCTATATTCTCAAATACGAAATTAGTGATATTAAAAAATCCTAACATTACGTCTGTAATTCCCGAGGGGAAGAGAGAGGGGATAGAGATGGTATGCAGAGAAGTGTAGTACACTCTTACGTTTCACCAGTTACCTTTAAGTCCCATGGAATAGGTGGTGAGCCTATTGCCAT
>DWDT01004588.1:0-11127 GCA_018245595.1 Microceris scylla
CTTTAAAGCCCACCTGGAACAAGTATAGGGAAAATGCATAAAAAAAGCCTTTATTTTTTTCTCTTCACTTGCTTCTTGGTCCCTAACCCATTGGTTATATGGCCCGGTAGTTCAGTAGTTTGTGAACTTCTAGCGATTGCTTAGCTAATGTTTGTGGGTTTGATTTCTACTCAGGACACATACTTGTGTAAAGAGTACAAGTACTTTGTTTTGTGTGTATGTAAAATTGTATATGTAGATGTATTGAAGCATAGGATATTGGAGTTTCCAAAGATATGGCCCTGTGTGAGATATTCTGAGTAATAGTATGAAATTTATATGTGTATATAAAAAATTTTGTACCACATATAATTGTTACATAATGTATATGAACCCCATTTGATAGCGCGTGTACCAACCATTGGTCATTATCATCATACCACCATCAAAACCACCATCGGGTCCAATACACAACAGTCATTGAGGCCAGTCATACTTGTTTACGAATCATCAGTCTCTCTGTCCATGACCTACTTAGCGCTATGCGTGATGTTAGCACGGAAGAGAAGTTGCTGACTTGTAAAATGTCTTTGTATTAATATTTATGTATATATAAACTTATATAATACGTACTGTCTGTTTGTCGTGCCAACGGTTGACTGGCGGCAAATTGTGTTTTAAAGTTAACATTGATGTTAATAATTACATGCTAAATAAATAATTAGATATTAAAAACAATCAAATACAGTATTAGACTCAGCTCCAGTAAGGTTTATGAAATTTTCTTGTCATTAAGAAATATAAAGAAATCACTTTCACTAGAATTGTACATAGCGCTTATTTTAAACGTTAACATATTATTATTTTCATTTTAACTTACTTTAATAACAAGTTAGTTAAGCGTACACATAGGTCTAGAGCTTAACAAAGTGAAAGACAGTTAAACATATGGATTTTTAGTAAAAATATAAAATATTGTAATGTAGAACTTATCTGATGAAAAGTGTATCTATTAAATTCTTTGCCTCCCCTTTCGGTAATATATGGGCATGATGTTATGTAACCATAATAATAATGTCATGTTTACATATATTTTTCCAGATCTTATAATAATAATATGACAATGTCACGGCGAGGCCGAACGAATACGCGAGTCATGATAGTGCAGCAGAAATGTTGACTTCGCGCGGCAATATTGCTGTCTTGCAGATTTCTGCACACACATGGAACTTAGCAACGCTTGCTGGCTTCGTTTGTTAATATAACAATAAAAAAAACTATTTCTATACGAAAATAAATAGCACTGCGAGATATATCTTCATATGAAAGATATACTTCATCATAAACCTTTCTACCGTTCCACGACGACATTCCGTTAAGGCCATTGTATACCATGCTGGCCGTGCTGGTTGATAGATTTTTAATTAGAGGTTCTTAGCGGGTCACAATATACTGTTATTATTATTATTACATCTCGCTAGGGCATGTACCAGGTAGGCGTAAGGCTTCGAGTACTCAATATGTATGTTCTTAAAGACCTGACGTGCCTCTTCTCCGTTAAACACCTTTTCATCTTTTAAATTAATAATTAGAGTTATGACATACGGACAACAAATCGTAAATCGTATACATATAAATGGAGGAAGTGACAAAAACAGCTGATGTGTTTATTTATTAATGTATATATATACAGCTATGTTATTACACAATAACAATATTCGCGTATTATTTTAGTGATGTTGCTTAAATAGAGTTCAATAAGGTTTTTTTCTCTCATTTTCATCTTGTTATTCGCGTTGTGAGTTTGGAAGTTACAACAAAGATTATTGGAAGATAGGGTAAGTGGCGAAAAATAGAATTTTAGTATAAGATTTGTTAATAAATAAATTAAATTGTATATACATATTTCTAACTAATCTATATATATAATAAATCTGTAAATCATCGGTGTCTGTACAATGTACATGGGTGGTATTATTGAAAAACTACCATTAGAGGTCTAGCAACAATTACCGTAATAGAACCCAACATACAGATTTTTTAGAATTTCTGTCTGTATGTCTGCATGTTTGTGCACGCCTAAATTTGAGAAACGAGTGAGTCATCTGAGTGCAGTTTCGTTATTACATTGTCGTAAGCTTCACTTACAGTTTGGTGTTTGTTTTATTTCAATAAGTTAGAGATAGAAGTAGCTGAGCCGATTTTGATGAAATTCTCTATGAAATTAACTAAAAAAGTTTTTTTCTTAACTGACCGTTCGACAAGAAACTCGTTCATTTTATTTTCTTTGTTATAATTAAACATAACAAGGTTTCATTGCAATTAAATGTAGATATGTACCTAGATGTATATGTGAATTACAACTTATATGGGTCCATTATACTTGGCTGGGCCATGGAAATTTTAATAAATTCTAAAATATCATTTTATTTATAATAATAATGTTAATACATTTGATATGACATGATACAAGCATAATAAAATAATAATTTTAAAATTTAAATGGTTTCTTCGTCGCAGCGATTAAGTGAACCAATATAATGAGCGGGAATCATTAAGACCACATTCCGTGCGGGATCATTAAATCATTTAATGACGTTCATCATTAAGAACAATATATTAATGTATGACATAATTACAGTCACAAAAATAGTATTAATCTGCTTACAAGTATTCATTATTGTATTATAAAATTATATTTTCAACCACTAATTTGTTTTTACCAAATTTTTTTTTTTTATTTTAGATCTTTTGCGCTTGAATGTAATTATTGAAAATATTTATATTTTGGAGGTATTTAGATTAATTAATACCGATAAATTTAATTAAGATATAGTATTAAAAAATCTAAATTTAAAAACAAAATTTAAAATGCGAAAATAATTTCAAGTTAAAAATTTTAAAGGAGTCTTAGTACGTTTGGTGTTGTTGATTCATTTTCAAAATGCCTATAACTTTAGGAAATCGCCGAATGACTGTAGAATGAACGTACCACTGAATGAATGAATAAAAATACGTCTTTTTGTTTCAATATAAAGAAACAATATCGACTTATTTTAGTAAAGACAATCAGACAATTTATAGATAACAAATTCGTAATAACCACACTGCCACATCAACTCCACCATGTAAACCGCAGATAGTGAGAGGTTAAAAATACCTCCACCAAGTACTTCATAGTTACTGCCGCCGACTTTGATTGCGTCAAAAACAAAATAACATGAGGCATATATAAAGAAATTTATTATTTCAATTACATCATCATACTGTGTTCCTTATGCGATAAACAGAGAGCACCGAGTGCCAAATGATACATACTAACAGAGGTTTGCAACCATCAGACCAAAGAAACAGACAAATATGCCGTACATTCGTGATAATGTACAAATATTGATAGATATTATAACTCCATTAACTGTAACCGCACGGACTGTTAGCGGTTATGATATCAGTTATATATATTGGAAATAATATTCATAATATTGCAATATTTTTCATTTCAATTTGGAAGACGGTCTCGAGTTACAATGAATTTGACGGAGTACACACGTATTGTGGACGTACGTACATTTGAAGGAAGAATACCTTTTTGCACACCTTACGTGCCTTACTGACATGGCATACATATAGAAGAGTGTAAATTTTGTCAATCTGCTTATACCTATAATAAGGCAGCCATGAGTGTGTCTAGTGAAGAATCAAATTGTCTCCTGTGAACGATCTTGTGAGTGAAGCAAATGTGAACGCGGTTAGTCACGGCACGGTTGACGGAATGTTCCTGTGTTTGGTAAAATAAATTCAATAATGAGTCCAGAGAGGCCTCCCCTAATCGAAGGAGTTATAATCAGACAATCATGGAGTATAAATAGACAGAGGTTCATAAAAGTTTTTTAATTTCGTCGTAAAGGCAAATACTAAGGAATATCCTCCATCAATTCACAGAGAAATAACCCCGCTGTTTTCCAAAGAGAGCTAGCTGGAAAGCGAGTCCCAGGCTCATCACTGTGATGAGTAAAGATACAGAGAAAATAGAAGGCGAGAAGCAGTCCAAGCTAAGGATATTTGGTGAATTAGCTTATGACGTCCTGATCACAGTATCATAAAGCTGTTTCACCGAATCTCCTTGCCCTGGACGTCGACGGCTACAGAATATTTTGGAAAAGGAACCAGAATATAATTCGCGGTATATTACATACAACTATTTCTTTTATACTGATATTATATCATGATCCAGTGGTTAGACCCTGCTGAGTGGAGAGTCGTGGATTCCATTCCCATCTGAGACAAACATTTGTAATAGTTACTAGTGTAAATTTGTGTTAAAATAGTCTATATAAGTATGTACGTATTTAGAAATGTATGTTTGTTCATCAGTGGCCTGGCTCCTGTAGGACAGGCTTTCGGGAGTCTGGAATCTGATGTGCGTGTGTTAATTTATCTTAGGACATGAAAGTTTTATTTCAAAAATTTAATTACTGAATTATCTACTCAATTGTCTTTATGGATATTAACAGTTTGATGCGTTACCCTGCGCTTGTTTTATATATTTAACTATATTGTTAATTATTAATATATCTATTTAACAATGTTGTCAGGACTTTGGCTGGTGAAAGTTTATAGTCTTTCTAATCAATGACACATGTATCATGCCATACATATATTTTTAATGTTAACACTGTGTTGACATTTTTTTTCAAATTCAAAATAAACCAAAACAAAATTCACAAAATACAATATAGTGATTATAAAAGAATATATATATATATATATCTTTGAGTAAAATCGAGTGAAAAAAATTAAAGCAATTTGTAAATAAAATGATTAATAAAAGTATTGCATGATGGAATCTATTAAACATTATAAACACATTAACTAATTGTCGCATTTGATCGTTAACAAATTAACAATATTTGCAATAAACTAATTATTCCATACATCCCCACCACGCAGCCCCCACATTAAATAGTTTCAACATTGGCAATTCGACATCAGTTCAGTACGACTCGTCGACGTGTGCATACGTATATAAAAAGGCATAGAACCTTTTATAAGCAGTGTAATTGTAGAAATATTATAAGCAATTAGTACAGTAAAATACGGCATATTAATGTTAATAAATAGTGTTACAATAAAAAATAACATTGAAAAATTAAATCGACTGATGCGTTAGGTTGGTGACATAATTTAGTCTGTGTAAATATAAGTGACGTTATTTAGTTAAAATGTGCTTGGTCCAGTCTAGTCTTGTGTTGAGTGATCCGAATTCAGATGCAGATTGTGGATCCGATTTCCATCCCCGACAATTAAATATATGATAGGAACGAGTATTCGTTGTGTGCGAATGTAAAATAACATATATAAATGTGTATTTTAGTTTCAGAGAATTTATGTAATTGTGTATGTTTCTCAGCTGTCTGACCAATATATTTGTCCAATGCCTTTAAACGGTAGCAGTCACTCGCTCAGTAGACATGTTAACTAAATTTTGTCACTGGGTGTGTGATGGCTGTTGTTAAATGATATATCATCGTGTATACGAATCTTTTGGACAATTTAAGTTATTATTTTAGTCTTCAAACAGTAGCAGTCACTCGCTCAGTAGACATGTTGACTAAAGTCTGTCACTGGGTGTGTGATAGCTGTTGTTGAATGACATATTATCATAATTGTTGTCATTATTTTGTGACTACTTTTGTTACAGTTATAGTCTTTAAACGATAGCGGTCACCCGCTCAGGAGGCATGTAAACTAAAGTCTGTCACTGGGTGTGTGATAGCTATTGTTGAATGACATATCACCATAAATGTTTTTAATATTATATGACCATTTCAATTATTATTTTAGTCTTGAAACGGCTGCAGTCACTCGCTAAGTAGACAGGTTGACTAAAGTCTGTCACTGGGTGTGTGATAGCTGTTGTTAAATTACATATAATCTGCGTTGTTGTTTGTTAATTTTCAGTTATTTCATGAATATTTCAAGAGGCGTTTCATTTTAGTCATCAAACAGTAGCCGTCATTCTCTCAGTAGACATGTAAAAGTCTGTCACTGGGTGTGTGATAGCTGCTATTGGTGGACATGTCAACGTAATTGCTGCGAGTCTTCAGTTACTACTGATCATTTTTGAAAAATAACCGTTATTACTTTAGTCATCAAACGGTAGCAGTCACTCCCTCAGTAGACACGTTGACTTAAGTTTGTCACTGGGTGTGTGATAGCTATTGTGGATGGGCATATCAGCTCGTTATTATGAATGTTGTTTGATCATTTACAGATTTTTTCGTTATTTTAAGTGTTGGGTATTCATTTATAGAATTTTTTTGTCTTCGAACGGTAGCGATCATTTGCTCAGTAGACATGTTAACAAAAATCTGTCACTGGGTATATGATAGCGGCTGTTTAAAGACATATCGTCATAGCTCTCGTGAATCTTTTGTGGCTATATTTATTTGTTATTGTGTATGTGAATGCGTAATAGTTATTACTCCAGTCTTCAAATGGTAGCAGTCACTCCCTCAGTAGACATGTTATCTAAAGTCTGTCACTGGGTGTGCGACAGCTGCTGATGGTAGACGAAGTCATTATAATTACAACTAAACAACCATTAAACAAATAAAAGTTTATCAGAATATTCTATGATTGGCTCGCTGTCATTATCTGATAGTTACTATAGGATAACAACACTGATAATATAAAAAAAAATCATATTATGATGTCGTGCTTAAAGTATATATTCATGCATTTTAGAACATTTATTTATACTAATGGTCCAGCAGCAATCGAAAATCGATCGAAAATAAAAAAAAATGGTTTGAGCGTTGTCTAGATTCTAATTTCAAACACTACGCTAATATAAACCTTTTCTCTGTGCTACTTGTTGATAACCATTCGTCTCATGTCTGACATCGACAATGGGAACGTAAATAATAAATGGTTGTGTCAAAGGCAATGGTAGTGCGTGTTATGTTTTTTTATTAATTTTATGTATTTTTTATGCATTATTTTTAAAAAACATTAGCATTCTGCACTTGTTCCCTATATAAACTATAAGGGTCCAAAATTTCATACTCCTTCGTCCGCGCAATTTTCATAAAAAGGGGTGCAATGTTTCTGTTTAATGTATTAATATATACATAGATTTACATGTAGTCAATTAATATAGCAATTATTTCTCAGTATGCGCATAAACAAACACCTGTCATTGGATGCTTGGAAGTCTTTGAAGTGAGACAAAGTATTTTTTTTTCTTAGTTTTGTTGTATTCCTCTATTCGTTTTCAGTACAGAAGTAAATGATCAGCCGGGTTGTCTGAAGCATGCAGATCAAGCTGATGTTCGAACTGTTATCACGAGCTAAATTGTATATTCTTTGTAATTTATTTATCTTAGGACTGATAACTGTGCTTGTTTGAGTTGGTTTCTTTTTTACAGAGTTTACAATAAAAACGTGTTATCTTAAAAAGGCAGCAGTCATATACACAGTGACACGTGGACGAATGTCTGTCACTGGGTATTTGAGAGCTGTTGTTTTATGACATCCCCGGTCAGGTCGGATTATGGTCCCGAAGTGAAGCCAGAAACAGGAGCTGAAGACAGCGCAGTGGTGTTTATTAGGAGAAGCCTTATAGGAATGGGCTGAACCATACTAATATTTACGAGTAATACAGTAATGTCAGAAACAAAATGCTAAGGATTGCTCAAAGTGGACACCTTACGATAGCTGTCACACTCTCAGTAGACATGTTTGATGATTATGTCACTGGGCGCGTGATACGTTATTGTTGCACTCGAGCGCAGCTGATGTAACGTTCCTGACTGTCTCCGTCACATTAACCAGAAATAATTCTACAAGGATCTAAGATTACATGAATCTAAGAATACATCATTCTTTTTAGATCATTTTTTAAAATCCCATTCTCTTTAAGGGCAATGTCCCAAAGAGATCATATACCAAAATAATATATATCAAAATGCAAGTCTAATTAAATCTTAATTAGACACTGCTGTCAAATGTGGTTGAAACAGAATTAATCACATGCGCTAATTATTTTACATTTGCAACATTATTTCCAGCTTGAATTAGGTCTTATTTATTTGTCTTGTATATATTTATGTCTTCAAACGATAGCACTCACTCGCTCTGCTGACATGTCATCTCTGTCACTGGGCGTGTGATAGCTGTTGTGACAAGACGCGTGGTCATCGTCATCATGTCATATAGAAGATAGCCTTTATGCCTACAGAAATCTGTCAAGTTATATGTTGAAAATAGAACAACCAAGTTATATGCTGAGAATAGAACAACTCGCTGGCTGCGACATATTAATTATGTCGCTCACTGTAATAGCCGTATTACTGGGAAAAGAAGGAAAGAAGATTTCACAGTACAGTATATTCTAACAATCACAGCAGTCAAACACTCAGGTGACAGTTTGTCAATCCTGTCACTGGGTGTGTGATAGCTGTGTTTGTGGACATCGCACATCTTTAGAAGATATTTTGAAGACAAAATAATATACTTTTACAATCATAGCAGTCAGTCACTCAGTAAACAGTTTAAAAATCCTGTCACTGGGTGTGTGATAGCTGTGTTTGTAAAAATCACACATCGCTCAACGGCTGCGTAAAAGAAGAAAATGTGTTACACAAATCATACAATTATAGCAGTCAGCCACCCAGTTGGCAGTTTACAAATCCTGTCACTGGGTGTGTGATAGCTGTGTTTGTGGATATGGCACATCGGTTGATCATCGACTTAAATATTCTATACTGGTGCATTGATGGAGCAAGGAATGGCATTGCAACTCATACTCTTTCAGCTACAACCAACTGCAAGTTAAAGGCTTTGTACAGCACTGAAACGAATCTTGACCAGGACCGGAACAGGTAATACCAAAATGAATGATATGATATATCGGCCCGTGGCTTTAACCCATTCTAAAAGTGTATTTTTGTTTATTTTATTTGTTTATCCGATATTGTTGGTATCAACAGGTGCACCTAATGCCAAGTGACATTTTCTACCCATTAACTCGAGTGATGACGAGAAGTGAAGAAGATAGGGCAACCACGTAATTCTCTTAACCCGTTTTCTTCCTGCTACTCTTTGTCTGTTTTTATAAAAGCGCCAATAGTAAAATACCTTCAAAAGTATTAACAGACTGCTTCAGGCTCCCAACGTATTAATGTGCAAAATCTCCACACACTATCATCTGATCTCAAGGTGAGCAATATTGGTGGCACCTGTAGTGCTTCATCATTTTGTAAGGTGGTACATGTGTCTATTCATCAGCAGAAACTAAAGAAAGCCTCAAACTCACTACTGACCTTATTGACCAGGCAGTCTTGAAAGTCCTTCTTCATGACGGACACGGAGACCCGGTCTTGCGGCCGCTTGGGACCGCTCACGGATGTCACCACCGTGGACAGGTCCAGCTCAACCACCTGGAAATAATAATAATTTACTAGCTGTTTCAATATTGACTTTATCAAAAGTAAGTGAATTATATCCAGCAGTGGAATGAGGCATGCATGATGTAGTGGACTACTGGACATTAGAAAGACTTAGCAAAGTTTGATGAAGTGGCTACTGGACATTTGAAGGAAGGCTGTTACTTGGTATTCGTTTAATTATAGGTTTTTGGGGTAATATTAATCTATAACGTAATATGAGTATTGATACAGTATTTAATAAATTCTTTACAGAAACCATAACGCATGTTTCTTTTGTATCAGAATATGATATACTAATAATTTAACATATACGAGTGCCGCCATAATTTTTGTTGGTAAGCAGCAGAGCGGAAGAGTCCTTGTCGGCATCCATACAACGGTATATCACATGAATTATGCCGCATACCTCGGAGAACACAGGATCTTGTTCAGGGTTGGAGTAGTCCCTGAACTGATTGGTGGCGCGCAGATACGCTTCTATGATTTTTATTTTCTCGGCTGAACGATCTGGAATTATTATTATTAATTATATATCTAATTAGAAAGAACACCTCAGGTCTGTAAAGTTAGTGATATTTGCCGCTTTATATTCTTTTTATATATTACACTAAGCAAGCAGGCAGACTGGCCATTTAATGGTAAGTTGCCTCCAGTATCTAAGGACATGCGCAACATCAGAGGAGTTGCCAATGTATTGCTGGCATCGAAGGATAACTCCTTTCATGCCCTTCCTTCTTTTAACTCCTCTACCTAGCACATGAGAACTAAAGGTGTAATATAATTTTTAATGAGATCATACTTCCCACTCGTTAGAAAAAATATAGGCAATATAAAGTGCAACTGACTGGTCTGCACGAGGTAGTCGAGCGAGCGGCCGTCGACGGGGAAGTGCGCCACGGTGGCGCCGAACTCGGGGCACATGTTGGCCACCGTGGCGCGGTCCGCGATGCTCAGCGCCGCCACGCCGCGCCCGAAGAACTCCACGAACTTGCCCACCACGCCCAGCGAGCGCAGGTGCTGCGCACACGTTTCAATAAATATTATTTCACAGGTGCTTGGCCAGCGTGGCAGACTACGAACTTAGCAGCCCTTAACAGGCCTTACGTCCAACAGTGGAACAATGAATTATTCTGACGATTATCAATTCGATTTCCTCGACTAACTCACCTTGGTAATTGTTAGCACGAGGTCGGTAGATGTCGCAAGTGGGTTCAGTTCGCCGACTAACTTGTAGCCGACCACCTTCGGGAGCAGCATGCTGATGGCTTGCCCCAGCATCACCGCCTCCGCTTCGATACCTGACAGAGTGAATGAAAACGAGTACATTAGCAATGAATATAGAATATTAAATGTAGGTTATTATATTAATTTTTGTGCTTTAGAAGGCATGTTAAGGTCTAAATTCAGATTCTTGAGTATTTTCATCATCAACCTCTCCTAGTCCACTTCGCTAAGAGGTTCTTTGTCTATAATCCTAACACTAAACAAGCGGGCTGAGGACTAGACAGCTTCTCGCCCCGCCTAGGCTGATCAACGCCAGGACATTTAGCTGTGCCTGTCTAGACTATGCTACAGTACGATCAGCCGGTCGCCAGAGCCTCGTTAGTCGTGTAGTAGGGTGCACCATGGGCAGGTGAGGCTGGCTTGGACCATTAATTGTAAGGCGGAATTATAAACAGTTACATTTGAACCTCCA
>DWDT01004589.1:0-11126 GCA_018245595.1 Microceris scylla
TTAGAATTTCTAGTAGTGACTCGGAGTCTGGATGTGTGCCCGGTGTATGGCAATAGGCTCACCACCTATTCCATGGGTCATAAACGTAACTAGTAAAACATGGGGGTGTACGACACTCCTCTGCCCACGCCCACGCCTTGCCTGATCCTGTTAGTATATCAGACTGTTTTCAAGGGCCGCCGCTGCCGACCGCGCGACAGAATGTAATCGTACGAGTGTAAATATGTATGCAACGACGCGATGTTGTACCGACCCACATCCGCAACTGGCAGCGCGCCCGCGTTTTGTTTTTCTCAGGACATGGGAAACCGTCTATCATTTTTCACTGTTATTACACCACAGCGATATATAAATGATGAAATGATTCTGTAAAAGCTCGCGTGCGGTGGTACTGTATGCGAAGTTTTAATAATACATTTTTATGAAGTGTACTTTTTATTAAAATCGTGTTAAATAATTTTAACGTAATATTTGAATAAGACTATGGCTCCAGCGAGTGCTTTGCCGTATTACTCGGATATTGTGTGTTAGTACCAATAATAAGTAGAGCCAAAAATATTCGACAAATCTTAATGTTTAATAGCCACGCTAGGCCAGCCTGGCAGACTATGCGCATAAACCTTTTCAATCTGGGGAGGAGACCTCAGTACAACAGTAGTATGATAAAAGAGTTGATGATGGATTATGATGGTGGATTGGTAGTTCAACTCGATTCCAAAATAACGAAAACGCGCATCATAATTGACAACTAGCTGCGTTTAAGCACACGTATGTCATCTGTACTTAATATTATATTAACGAGATACCTAATATATTCCCTTATAATTTACAAAATGCTTTTTACACAATATAATAATTTCCTGACAATTCTTTAAGATATTAATTAGACAATGAAGTTGGTTGTTCATAAAGAATATTTATAAGCGCCTGTCACTTCTTGTGTATAATTGTGTATCGTGTTCCTCATGTCGCAAAGTATAAAGAATATTGTAAAAAGCTACCCATGTGAATAAAATAAAAGTAGTAATCGACCTATTTGTCATTTCACTGTTGGAATTTATTTATTAGTATTAATAAATATATGGGTTTCCTCTCATATTGAGAGAGTTAAGGCCAATGTCTGTCACGCTGGCCAAGTCACCTACTGCGGGGTGGCAGACTTCACACAGCTCAGATTTTTTTTATATAAATCGAATGTATGCAGGCTTCCTCAAGATATTTTCCTTTACCGTTAACCTTAAACTTAAATCACATTTTTTGTAAAGAGGTGCGCGCCATGGATTTGAAGCCAGCACCAGCTTAATGAAAGGCTGAATTCTTAACCACTAGGCTATCACTGCTTTTTCACTATAATTAGACATGTATTAATTGACGAAGAAAATGATATGTTTATATTTTCGTACAAATATTATTTTCAATGCCTATACTATCTTTAATTGCTTGGTCTATATTCAATTACGATTCTAATGACACTGGATAAAGCAACGACGTATAATCTTTTCATAATATATCTATTTATTGCCGTATGTATTAATCTAACATTTTGATATTTCGCACCTTAACTAATTGGATCCGCGCCAAAAGTTGGAACATCCGGAGCAATCTGTCGATTTTACGGTTATGGGACCAACGATGTAAATTTTTAGTAATACCCAATAAAACAAAAATAATACCAAACTCATTATTGGAAAGTAAATAAACATGTATGTGCCACATTGATTTAGTATATACAAATATTTGTTCTTACTTTTCTTAATATCAACCTGAAAATGTCTTGTATGAATGTTTTGCGAAAAAGATTACTTAATGCTAACATTAAAGTGTGCCGTTACTAGAAGCACAGTCCACTACACCGGGAAGGCTTTTAGGCTTTTGACAGTCAGCATAATGTTTGGACACCATCTGAAATGCCCGTAAAATAAATTGTAGTGTTGATATTTATGGAATACATATTTTGATATAAATTTATTTCTAAAGACTAATGCCTTCGTAACTATCTACTTGTTATTCATGTTTTAGTTCAGATCTACGATAAGAAACATTTATATATTGACGTTACCAAATGTTACATATTATAATGTTCTTTTAAGATGTTTAAACAATGATGTCAAAATAATGCTCTACGATACCGCTGCTACTTCATTTGAATATTTGGCGTATATATTAAAAAATTAATTCTGCATATACCTAAAATTTTATATCACAAAAAGCGCGTCCGCGCACACGTGTGTGTTGTGAATGTTGCCGCCCTATACACATTAAAATTAAATAATAGCTCAAGGCCCATGTTATTTCTGTTCTATATAGCAACAGTACTGCGTCCCGCGGACTGTTAATCGTTTTTCTTGTCTAATTAATTTCAGCCCGCCACATCATCATCATATGCCATAGGGGACATAGGCCTCCCCCAATGAGCGGCATCGCCATTTGCCGCATCCAGCATCTGTCTGCAGCCTTTCGCAGATCGTCATCCCACTGGGCCGGAGGGCGTCCTGTACTACGTTTGCCGAGCCTCGGTTTCCACTCCAGAATACGCCTACTCCACCGGTTGTCGGTTCTCCGGCAAATATGCCCAGCCCATTGCCATTGCCATTTCAGCGAGCTTATCCTTTGAGCCATGTCGGTAACTTTGGTTCTCTGTCGGATAATATCATTGCTGATCAATATGGCCTGTCTAAATCCACCACGTCTATCCTCCCCGTGCCACGGCCAGATTCGTAAGAGCTATGAATGTGAATCTTATCATCATAAGCATACTCCCGTCCACCGCTGGACATAGGCCTCTCCAATGGCACGCCACTGAGCTTGATCTTCAGCTCTTCGCATCCAACCACTGCCAGCCACTTTGCGTATATCGTCACTTCATCTAGCTAGAGGGCGTCCTACGCTACGTTTGCCAAGTTTTGTTATTCGCAATTTATCAATTCAGAAAATAAGTCAGTTAATCAGGATATCCTACGAGGTGCTGTGTAGTGGGAAGTGTTCTCATTATTTTATACCGCGGGTCCCCGGTTTAATTTGAATCTACCACTGACGCATTTTGTTGAGGTTGAGACACTAAAAATGACACATTTTCTTTTGTTTTGTTTCACATGATCATCACTAATATGAACATTGTAACCACTTGTTGGTTCAACTATTTCAATATAAACATTAAAATGAACATTATTATAGTTTCTCTATATTAGAAAAATCCAATAGTACCCGACCCGAGATTTGAAACCAGGACCTTGGAATTTGGCTTATACCTATAGTATACTGTACTTAGTATTACCTATTACCTATAGTCTACAATAGTATAGTATAAATATAAGTCTTGCCATAAACATTGTTACAAAGAAAAACTACATTTTTTTATTGTACATTTGCTGATACCCGCCCGCTCCGCTGGGCGTAAAATAATTGAATTAAACTTGTGTTCGTGTTATTTTCATTAATGACATGCAACCTCTAACAAACTTTAAACTATACTACAAATCCTAACGCGTCTTTCTTTTGTTTTGATTGACGTCAAATGTTTTACAGTTGGGAACAGAGTGGTTTGTATGTAAAACGAAAATTTTAGTTTTTACTATTCTCCTCGTATTTTTTACGTTTTTTCTCTTCATAAACATTCCTCAGACTTCATGAAATACTACAAATAAGAAATCTGCCAAATCGGTTCAGCCGTTCTCGAGTTTTACGCTTACCAACACATTTAGCGATTCATTTTTATTTATAAGAATAAATGAGTACATCTATAATTACCAGGCATTAAAGTTCGATTGTAATGGCATTCCCACGATCGATGAAAAGTTTAATAGTACTGATACTATCCAGGCAATTTCTTTCCATTTAAATCCACCGAGTTGCCTAACTGCCTGCTATACATCCATCTGAATAGACACATGACAAGTTTCAAGGTTCAAGCGAATGCTGATTCGTACACAGACACAATCGGTTTCAACTTTCGGGACTCAACTAGAAACAACCCCTTTGCAGTTCAGCTCTATTAGAGTTCGGACATAGTTGCCGTCCACCTACTTCCCTATTATTTCTCTTTCTCCATTGTATCGCTCTCATCAATACCGGTTGACGGGAATTACTCACTCTGTGGAACTTGCAAAGGCTTTTTTCACCAGTCTCCTTCAATATTCTGACGTTTTGAAGCGCGCGATTTTTAAAATCTATCATTTTTTTTGCATAAATATGTAAATGCGCGCGTCTAAATAAACGCGCGTTTGTTGAGAAGCGAGCGCTTCCGGTGTTTCTTTTAAATGTGAGAAAACCTTCGAGTCCATATAATGGCACGAGCATACCCAACCTAATCCACTTTTGTATCGTGGCGTAAGAAGCAATGACGTGACTCAGACTGAGCTCAGTAACCGTATGATCAGTTGGACCACATTACTTATTTGTTGTTATCTCAAGATCTGTTGTTATCTTGTTATCTGAATTTGTTACTGACGATTAGCGAACGAAAATTTGTTCACAACGCATTAAGAATTTTAGAACAAAAATTAATATCATAAACTGAAGTAAGAACCTAGAGGCAGATTTATTGAACATTCGACTTCAGATTCTACAACAAGAAAATATCACGTCTCATTTTCATTCAGTTGTCACGGGTGATATCGTACGTGTTACAATGTGCGTGTCTGTGGACAGAATGAAATGAATAGAAAGGAGGTCGTTTAGTATTGTTTTTCGTAATATAATAGGGAACGTACCTCCTGTCCCTTATGGCAATAGGCTCACCACCTATATGGCAATAGGCTTACCACCTATTCCATTGTGGGACTTAAACGTAACTGGTGAAATGTGAGGGTGTACGACACTCCTCTGCCTATCCCTACGGGTATTACAGGTGTGATTTTACGTACCTCCTGTCCCTCCAGCTTGCACGCGTGGCTGTTGAAACGCATCAGCTTCACAGTTTTGTCGTTGGAGCCGGTGGCGAGCAGGTCGCCCGCGGGACTCCAGGCGAGACAGTAGATGCTGCCCTTGTGATGTTTCGTTCGTTTCAGCAGTACCGTGGGCGCCAATGGTGCAATATTGTCCCTGTACAAAAGCTCATGATTAAATTAAACAGTGGTAGCAAGGGCGACTGCCGATCGGGAGGTCCTGAGGTTCAAATCCCGGGTCGGGTTCTATTTTCTAATTTATAAAGTTTCTAGTAGTGACTCGGAGTCTAGATCTGTGCCCGGTATATGGCAATAGGCTCACCATCTATTCCATGGGACGTAAAGGTAACCGGTGAATCGTGGGGGTGTACTACACCTTTCTGCCTACCTCTTCGGGGATTACAGGCGTAATGATACGTTTCGAAACAAAAAATTAATTGAGAAGAACTGTCATTTGTGTCACGTTCAGGTATGTTCTAATTTTTTAAAAGCTTTTTAAATTATCCTCAATTTATCCTTGTGTACGTAGCATTATTGTAATAAAGCTTCCTTTCTTTTATAATGTACCTAATTTGTTCCTGAACTATGTAGGCAAAAACGTAAGTGTTAGTACAAATTCAGACTCGATCGAAAAGTATTTCCACTGCTGGAATACGGGTCTCCTCTCATATTGAGAGGGTTAAGGTCGAAAAGTATAATTTGTATAAATTCTACAAAGGAGACAACGCATATAAATTAGTTTAATGCAAAATTTAATTAATTACATCTATGCAGATGCAATTTTGCAGAGAAGTGATAGCCTAGTGGTTAAGAATTCATGCTCTCACTCCGGTGTGCTGGGTTTAAATCCATGGGGCACACCTCTTTATAAAAGTGCCCATACATTCTTCCCAACCCTCAGTTGGTGACATTCACCCCTAACATTGCGTCATACGCGGATAGCACGAACAGATATCAATAATTATGATCCTCCATACAGTTTACAGCAATCAAAATGGATTACGATATGTTGTAGGAACATTTCATATGTTCAAATGACGAGAAATCTATAAGCATTACCTAACATTCGCATTTACCATTTTTCTTGAAGGTAAACAGGCTCCGTTCACCGCGGTATGCAATACAATATAATACGATATATGTAATGACGACTCATTTTTATGACAGTGAATGTAAGTACGCCGATATAATAAAATATTATTATGTAATGTGTTATTGGAATGTAGACAGATCCATCCTTTAAACTAAAATTGTCCATTAGTTGGAGTAGACGGCACGTGGCTCGATTCCATAACCGTTATAAAAATATAAAACTTAAAACTGGCTTTTACTTTTAAAAATTTTTCGGTACGAAGAGGACAAATACCTCGCACAGGATTTTTAAAAGTACTAAATTTCGATTTTTAAATAATTTAACAGTTTCAACGTATTTTAAATATTAGCGTATGAATAATAAAAACATACGGAGAAAGTGCGTAGACGAAAGATTTACATTTTAAACGTTTAAGTAATCCAACAATCGTGGAAATATACGGTATTTTGAAATTGGCAAAGTTGACGCGAGCCAGGTTATTATTATTGATTCTCTGTAACCCGTAATCATTTTTATCTGTTACTGCCCACTATATACCCGAATGCCCAGCGTGGAGATTATGGGCAAATCGCCCTTATGGGCGCTCATTGGGGGAGGCCTATGTCCAACAGTGAACTGAAAAAGGCTGATGACGGTGACTGTCCACTATCAATCACGGACAGGCGATGTGATCTTAGATCCGAACACTAAATTAGAATTGTATCTTGTATATGTGGGCCGTATTAGTTACCTCCGCGGATCATAACAATAAAATTTTAGCAGTCGATTCCTGAACGTTATTCATAATAACCTTAACAGTATTTATATTGAATAGTATCTTGCGTAAGTTGGGCCGTATTAGTTACCTCCGCGGATCATAACAATAAAATTGTAGCAGTCGATTCCTGAACGTCAGTCATAATAACCTTAACAGTGTTTATATTAAATAGTATCTTGCGTAAGTTATGTGGGCCGTATTAGTTACCTCCGCGGATCATAACAATAAAATTGTAGCAGTCGATTCCTGAACGTCAGTTATAATAAATAATCTTAACAGAATTTATATTGAATAAAAATTGTGACAATTTCATAAATAATATCCAAATAAGCATTTAGCATTGTTGACGCTAAATTTACGTCTCAATTATTAACGTCTTTCAACGATATAATTAAATGTCAACTGTACAAGTATTCAGGCTACCCGCGACGACCGTCCAAGTTGAAATGACGAAACATAATGGCATCGATGTTGTACAGAATATTGCTACAGCAAGTTTTTTTTTTTATTTGTCGAAGAGAAACTAGTAAATTAATAAGGTTCCCTATAAATAACAGTAAGTTTACGTCAAAATAAATAATATTTATAACGTCTGTTGAGACATTCATATATCTTGTCCAGCGATATTTTCTGGGAATGATTTCCAGTTGATTTTCACTCGACTTAATATACCAGATCTTAACAATATGATATTGTGTGGGGTGTGTAAGAAAAGCCGGCATTTCAATTTCAGTGATAAAATGTTATGAGCATGCTCTTTTAGTTACAGGCAAAATTTTGCATACTCTAGTGCTTCAAAGCAATCTTGTGTGAATTTATATAATATATCAAATGGTTGAAAAATGAAATCGCCAATGTGGGTGTATATTCATAAACCGTTATATTTTATAAAAAGCGATTTTGCCTTTATTTTAATATGTAAGTCATAAAATTATGGATATCTGTGGCAATTGGAAATGGAATAAACCTTTAAATTATTCCGATAGGGTACATACCGCGGATTATTTAATACAAAAAGCAAGGTACTACAAATGTACGGATTGGCCATCGTCCATAAAACTCAAATGGTAGCGCGGCCTTTCCTTTGTCCACGTAATCACCGCACCTTTGTTCCTCGCCGGACTAAAAATGTAATTACTCACTGTGAGAGCACACATTACTCACTCAATGTTGCTACACTATTGAAAATATTTAAAAAACCTATTCAAATCCCAAATATTTACAGATATCCAGGGCTATATTTCAACAGAGATACAGTCATCAGACTCGTATCTCTGCATAGACGTTAGTCATTAAAAATCCTTCACATACAATGTTAAAAATATGCTAATAATAACACATACCAAATTAGAAAATTATATAACAAAAAGCAACAAACATATGTAAGTGCTTGTTGTATAATATACAAGTGTAACATCCAATTCAACAAATGATTTATTTCATCATAAATGTCTAAGAAAACTTACTAAGACAAACGATTATTAAGAAAACGTCTCTCACCCTCGCCGCGACCTTCGCAAGGAGAAGCAGTTTTGTAGATGGAATGCGTCTTTTAGGGCTATTGGGCAGCACAAAAGTTGCCGTTCTCGCTATAACCGTTCCGTTATCAGAGATCGCGGCTGTTGTTTCACTTTTACTTAAAGCGATCGTCTCGTCGGCTATTAACTGTGTGTCAAATTATTTAATGCGGCATTATTTGTCGGTGGTCCATAACGGTGAACAGTACGTACCGATCGAGCGACGTAATCTTGTTTCGTAAGAGGTAGTATTTACAAGCTATTCATAACGTCTTGGGCGCCCGCTTTCTACCAGCATAGTTTCAAAGTTTCACCAAACTTCGAATCACACACCACGCGAACACGAACCACATAAAGCGGACACTTAAATTGCCTCGGCGAAGTGTTTAAAACGGGCCAAACTACGCTCCGAATTTGGCTTCGAACCGTTGTCAAGGTTTACTGTCAAGGTTTAATGTAATATACGGAAAAAGTATATGACTTCATAACATAAAGGGTATACAGTAGCCACGCCCTCAGCTTCTCAATCTCTTCGAGCTGTTTGAGGCGAAAATAGTTTTAACACACGACAGTTAATTCGATTTGACAAATTCATTGATTATTGTGAGATTTATTGTTTAGACTACTAATGTATATGGGTTTTTAATATACAACTACATATCGCAACCAGTACAGTGCCAAGTCGCAATCCGGTAGACGTGAGTCAGAGGTTTCGGTTACCGAACCGATGAAAAACTGCGCGCCATCGGCTCGTACGGAACATTGGTGATTTCGGCATTCTGTCGCCGTTCATCACACCAATAAATCGCTGTTGCGCAGAAGGCTCAGCAAATATCACACATTACTCTCGCATGGGTTTTACAAGCGTTCTGTGACTCGCATTAAGAAATATTCCCGCAAAACATGTTTGGCTTTTCAATAATGATTTTTTCTTACATTCTATTATAAACAATTTTGATAATTGAGATTTTAAAAAAATGTAACATTCCGCCTGTAATACCCCAAGGGGTGGACAGAGGAATTTAGTAGGTACAGACCCACATTGAGATAAAGCGTTCAATCTATACTTCAGAACAGATTCACGTTAAGGTAAATGAATAAGGTAAATGAATGATTTAGTGCGTTTTTATGTAATATATTGAATAGTTATAAACGGTGACAACAAATGTTAAGAGTAACTGACCTCTGAGCTACCAATTTAGTACATTGAACGGTCGGCAGTACCTACACATTATATTTGTGTACTATTTACTATTTGTAGGTTATAAATAATTATTCAGTTAGTAATAATGTCAAAAATGTATAAGTCAAAAGAAGGAATTAACAAAGACATTTAATGAATGAATAAAAAAAAATATATGTATTTCTGTAAGTAGTTTGGCACTATACGACGTATGAGACAAAAATCTATAGATATTTATAGAAAAATTCCGATACCAAATTGAATTTTGAGATATTTCCATTATTTGAATCACACCTTTTGTGGTTTCACGAAAAGGGACGGCGTATTATTAACTACCAGCGGGAACTATCTGTACACTTGACACTACAATGATAGGGAAAAAAAAGAAAAAGAGATATATAAAAATAGACCATTCACAATATAGAACAGTTTCTACTACGTGGAAGGTTCGGTATGAAAGGCAATTCTTTCACTTCATAAGTTTTCCATCTGTTGCAAACTAACATAATGATCTCACTAGTACCTAAATACGTCACACGAGTCCGACGCCGTTAACGAAATTATACCGGACGGCACGTTTCAGAAACAAATAATAAACGAAGGCTTTGAAATAGTCGAAAAAGTGTGTAATTTCTGTACGAAACACATGTTTACACAGCACCCTTACACTGAAATAAGTAATGAGATAAGCGAAATTTGATTATTTAGATGTATCATAATTTGCAGTTGAGAGTTAAAATCCTTATTGGCAAGTCACTTGGCAGGCGGTTCGAACTCTACAACTCTATACTCGACTCTACTACATCCAACGGACTCTACACAAACATATACGTATAAGTCCATTTACAAGACCATTAATTCGTTGTAAACTAAAATACAGACCTCGTCTTATATACGCATGTTAAACAGAAACAAAGAATACGTTATGACATGCTCATGGGTTTGGTAAAATATCGATCAATAGCGTTTAATGATTTTATGGACATCATTTCCATTGATATGATCTTTACAAAATGTATCGAGAGAGCAGCAAAGTATTTTTCAAGATTATTGTAGAGCATGTATATTACATATCCATAAATAATTATTTATTTATGGATATTACAAACTTGAGTTTTTTTCCAGTCATTAAGATTGATTCTCAGCCAGAAAAACAAATAAAAAAAAATAATTATGCAATTTTAGTTTCGTTCAGTAATTGGTTTAGAGCTTTTTATTGCTATTACTGGTATTTTCAGATTTAATTTAATACGAAGATAAATATTTCTTCTCAGTCTCATTATGCGCTTTATTACTCTCGTTAATAATAGCAAAGTGCTGTAAGTCAGCGTAACTCAATAATCTGGACAGCGTAACATAATAATATTAATCGAAGAAGTTTTACCACTTAAAAATCCCATTAGAGAGGCGGTCAAATAAAACGAAATCCCGTGTCAAGAGGAGAATTGCCGAAAACTCAATCCGCGTAATTGGTAGGGAATACGGAAAGGTCATCAGCGACGGCGCAAAGAGAGTACAGGGTCGCACCGCCAGGGAGGTCATTGGCGAAAATGTGACAATCCAATAAAATCTTACAACATAAGATGGGTCATTGAATAAAATGTAATATAGCCGATTGTATAAAACGTAACTTCACGCCTGTAATCCCCGAAGAGGTAGGCAGAGGAATGCAGAACACTCCCACGTTTCACCA
>DWDT01004590.1:0-11125 GCA_018245595.1 Microceris scylla
GATCGTCCACCATTTTGTAACGTTCTACAGCTATCGGTCGACTCGTGGCCGCGTCGCGTCGCATTCCGTGCAGCCGGCAAGGAATGGCGCGCATGATGAGGGTCGGGTTTGGCATTATTCCCGGGGGTCTGGCCGGGAGGGGGTCCGTGGTTCGCTAGATAGTCTCGGCGTTGGGCATCGGGCGTATTGATTTATCGGATGAGGCCAGGACGGTGCAGCTCGTCCCTCGGACGGGTAGAGCGTCGGTGTCGGCGTGAGTGTGCGTCTGTGTGCGTGCCTATATCGAGCGGTAACCCTCGAGGGGCTCGCTGGTTGCCACTCGACTCGCTTCTACTTATTCGGTCGAGGAGCAGCCGTCCGCCGCCGCTCGGATATACCTACGCCTACCTACTTAGTTTCTCCTCGCGCCGCATGTATACATGAGGTGGCGAGGCGCGGTTTCGACTCGCTCGTTCTGATGAAATGCGCGCGTCTTTCGGCCTTCGTAATATGATTGCGTATGATTATTTTTTTCAGATAAGCGAAAATGACGACCTGCCTACCAATGTCTGCAGGAAATGCATGGACAATGTCAATAACTGGCACATATTTAAGACTGTGTGTGAAAGGACACAAAACAAGCTACAGTCTCTGATTAATAAAGATGGCAGCCAACTAGAAGAGGTGGGTTGATAATTCTGCAGGCTTATTTAAATTTGGGAACTGTCACTTAATGTGTTGTTTACATGACATGTTTACATTGTTTTTTCAGGTTAAAATAAAAAATGAACCTTTGTCTGATGAAGCCTATGATGATGGAGTGGTTATTGATGGCTCATATCCAGATAGTGAGGTATGTGTTAGTGTGCTGTACACTGATAAGTCAAGGCTTGTGATAATGATACTTAATACTGTTATTTACTGTGTTCAATTAATGTAGCTGTACAACTTGGCTGTATATAGTGAACTTGCTTTTTCATGTCAAGGACATTGAACAGCACTTGCCAAGTCATCATTTGAATGAAGAGTTGCTGTTAAATAACCCTCATTATACTCTGATGTTATAAATATAATTAATGAATTTAATAACTTATGTTTTTTTTGTGATTGGTTCAGATATTTTTTTAAACTAAATTAATAGCAAGGATTTTTTTAGCCAAAATAATAGCAAGGATATGGTGATAAATATTGATAATGAGGATATTATTATAATTATATTGTGCTTTTGTGGATATTAATAAGTGACTTTAATTTTTAAATACTTCAGAATGGTGGTACATCCAGCAAGGTGCAGCCTGAAGGGCCACCAATATTGGCATCACTGGGGCTCACACCGAGGAGTGATAAGGTAAAAGATTAAGTGGCCAATGCGCCTTATCTATCCATAATATAAATGCTGCTCCTATTTCGACATGTAATACTTTAAAGATATATTTAATACGATTTTTTTGTTATTTTCTGTTAAATACTGCTACATTGTTAATATTTAATAATCATAGTTAGATGTAGATAAGAAAATATTGTACAAAGGACGTGGGTGTGAGAATAGTTCAATTGGATTAATTTCATCCACAGAAATATGTAGATCCCCGAATGGACTGGCATCAGGTTCATGCAATAATGGGCATGGTACAAGATGATGAAGTCATTGACTCACTGCAGTCCATGGAAGAGTGTGATATTGTGCATCATTCAGATCATGACTCTGATTCAGATGTGGAATTAACTGACATGAATATAGATGATTTTATTGATTGTAAAAAGGGCTACTTGCTTAAGAACAAAAAACTCATATCAAAATATCCCAAATTATCATCATCGGATAATTGCACAAAAGTAAAGGAGTTCTTGAAGTTGAGGAAACGTAATTGTAATGAATTTAAACACTGTCCACACCCAAAAAATGCTTGGCAATTGCTTTTCACAACCGATTTATTAGAGCTCATTGTCATGTCTACTAATGTAAGGATAAACAGAGCTCGGACTGGATGCTTGGAAACAACCAATGTAGGGGAAATTAAAACAGTCATTGGCATACTATACTTACATGGTATAATGAGGCCGACTCACCAGAATGTCAGTGACCTCTGGCACAACGACTGTGGCATTAAATGTATTCAGAATGCTATGAAACTTGATAGATTCAGATTCTTGATTCAGAATCTGAGTTTTGAATATGAGGATAGTGATAGCATAATACAGTATGACGTAATGAAAAGGATACGTAAAGTGTTTGAGATTTTTGCTTTGAATTGTAGAATGTCACATGAAATTAATAACATGGCGGTAATTGATGAAATAATTGTTCCAGTCTATGGACCATGTCCATTTCGGTACAATATTGAGCGAAAACCTTTCAAGAATGGTGTGAAAATAGTTTTGGCTGTCGACCCTTCCAACTTTTATGTTACTAACTTAGATGTTATCACCGATCCATATTTTAGCCCAGAAGACATTGTTAGGAAACTAGTTCGACATTTATCAGGATCGGGCAGATCAATTGTCATGGACAGTTGGTTCACATCTGTGAATTTAATTGATAGGCTGAAAAGTGAAATACAGCTGTACAGCATAGCAGCACTTAATCCAAAAGATGATTTAATCCCACCATTGTTCATTTCAAAATATAGACAAAACCAACCATTCATTAGTGGTTTTTTGGACAATGATGTATCATTGGCTTCATATGCAAACACAGAATCGCAGTGTGTTAACATCTTGACTAATGAGCCTAGGTATTACAAACGAAGTCATTGCAGCCACACTACTGTGGTCACTGTTTACAAGAGGAACCAGACTGCTGTGGAAGTTCTGGATGTCCTGATGCATTATTACACAACTATGCAGTACACTAATGATTGGACAGTATCATTATTTTTCACTCTGTTGAATATTGCGTCGATAAATGCTCAAGTTATATGGAGTTCAATCAATTCTGAAAGAATAATTCAGCGCCGTCATTTCATTAAGGAATTGGCTCTCAGTCTTTTGCAAAGTGGAATGGCTCCGGCTCTTCTGGGAGAAGTTGTGGTGGAAAGGGGAAGTGGTAATATACCGCCACAACAGAAGACATTCTACAAGAATAGACGCAGATGCAGAATCTGTGCGAATACATTTAAACGAGACAGAAGAACCACACAATTTTGCAATAAATGTAGCATACCAATATGCAAAGAGCATACTGTTAATATATGTTCCATGTGCATGTCATAAATCTTACACAGAATATTTGAATTTTGAGTGTACATATTTTTTAATGAGTGTTAAATGTTTTTTTTTTTTAATAAAATAAGTTTTAAGTGTTTTTTTTAAAGGAGCCAATTAGATTTAAAATTGTGGGTATAATTAATTTTTTTGCTTTTGTGGGTGATGTATATATATTGAATTAAGAAGTTTACTATTGGAGTTGTTAATTAGTTGAAATTTTATGTGTGTTATAAAATATTTGATTTACAAAACATGTCAATTTTATATGAATAGTTACAAACATACTTGGTGTAAATATCTATTATTGCAATTATAAGATCTTTTAGTCTTAATAGTTCAATGCAGCAGGTTTATAAAAATGGTGCGACAGTTTGATCATAAAAATATTTTATCATTGATTGTCTCATGACAGCTGGTAGGATGGTTTATTTCATGTTTCAAGTTTAATATTACTTGATATTGTTTATGGTTCAATTATTGAGGTTCAACCATTGTCTCAACCAAGGAATCTTGGGGCAATAGCTATATTTGTTTCTCAGATAAGCTGTGACTTGTCATATATGTAAATATGGCCTAAAAGCAATTTTAATATTAAAATACTATATAATTATATTTAATAGTGATTGAATAAGTTAATATTTGTAGTGTTAAATAGTAACAAAATATATCATGCTTTATTTTTAATATTAGCTTCAGAATAGGCTTCATTCTTTATATCATATGGTAAAGTTGATATTGCCAATGATCTTCATGTAGATAGAATATCTCTGTGAATCACCATTCATTCAATGTTGTTTAGAAATTACACTATGAAAACAAAATGTATGGATGTCACTGGACAGCTATAGTATAATGTGTTGCCAATATTGTTGGTGACTTAAGTGATTGGTAGAAATTGCAGGCATTATTTCTTTAGTGTTATCTCAAAGGATAAATCTATATGTACATGTAGGTTGTTCGGCAAGGTGATCTGTAAGACAGGCGCCTGGACAGCAATTTACATATTCTTATAGGGCTGCCTTAAATTGACATGTTATTCTGATGGGTATTTCAGTTATGTTCATGTTGCTTAAATACCCGATGTATCTTCTTAATATCATGTTCTGCTTTTATCTTCTCGTTACATATTGTATCAGCCTGATATCCCTTATTTTTTTAATTTTTCGAAGATAGTTTTCATACAGTTTTAATTTGCCTCTAAACGGGATTTTTTTCTATGGTATTTTTTATAGCTTGTATAACAAGTAATGTGCAATTATTAGCAATAAATGAATTAAGTAATAAAACAGTCTTTGAAGATTCACCGATAGAGATTTACATAACAAAAACAAATAGAAAAGCTCAAAAAGTGCATATAGTTAAACTAATGTTGGAGGAATATTTTTTATTTTGGTATATGGCCACTTTTGTCCTGTACCTCAAGTTCTTTATTTTGAAAATAAAAATACTGAATAAAATATTTCTTAGAAAATAATTAGATTAAGGTTCGCCTGTGAATACACATATATCCAGCGCCATAAATTTACGACCTTAACCCTTCTCATTCTGAAACAAGACCCCTGTCCAATAGACAAACGATAAAAAGGTTCAAGATAAATAAAACATAATCTGCCTATTAAAAACATTACTAGATCGCTAATATTTGATAGATGTATTGAAATAAAATATGATTTAAAGGTTTTATGTTTACCATAAAGCTTACAAATAGTATTATACTAGTTTGATGGACTTGTTAAGATAAAAGATCCTTTTGTAAACTTAAAATAGTGTATCTTTCCAACGCTTAGTACCTCTTTACGAATATAATGTCAGGCCTATTTTTTGTGTTTTCAGGGTGCCGATAGCGACAAGGATGAAGATGAGGATGAGGACGAAGAGGAGGGGAATGACTCACAATCTTTTCCGATAATAAATGTGCCTAACATGCCTGAAGTTTCCATCACTGTAATGCGTCCCACCGGAGAAACTTTACACGCGCGTCAAGGTATCCAACAACTCGCATCCAAAGACTGCCTTGTATGTGGACGATCTTATCAATACTCCCACAACGCAAGACGCCACGAACTTACCTCGCACAGCTTTGACCGATACACAAATAAAACTACACACAAAAAGTCTCTATCACACCTGCAACCGAAATTTAGGCCTAATCCCTTTAATCCCAAAGCGCGGCTCATGCCCAACCCTATTAGCCACAAAATGCAATTTATCCCGAAAGGCATTCCAGCAAAAATTATACCAACCAAAAATATAGCTCCACCGAAACCGATTCCCATTAAAACTATAAAACCACCACAAAATAATTTGCCATATCCATTACGTATTAAAGCATTGAAGGATTTACAAATTAAAAAGAAAGAACCTCAAATCTTGAAAACTCTCCTAACATCTAAGCCTGAAGTTTTGATCTCGGAGCCAGAAATATTAAATTCTGGTCCTGAAAGCCCTGAAACATTAATATCAGAGCCAGAAATAGCTTCGTTTCAAGTGGAAGCTATACTGTCGGAACCTGATGGTTATGTGAATCAGCAAGATGACGATGAAGGAGAGGGGGAATCGCATCAGTATAAAATGAATAATCATGGCCAGAACTATGACACTGTCGATATGGACACTGATAATGAAATCGAAATAGCTAGGCAACGAGAAAACGAATGCGATGATGATGAGCAGAAGGAAAATGAAGGTGATGATAACACTGAAAATGATCACCAAGATGGAGCAACTAATCAAAATAATGACAAGGGCCAAAACGAAGATGGCGAAAATCATTCCGAGGGTGGGGTTGAGAACTCCATTTCGAATAAGTGTGATGATGAAACCAAAGAAGGAGACGAAAAGGAAGGTGACGATCAGGATCAACAAAATGAAAATTATGAGGATGATGATGACGATCTGCCACCAGTGAGCTTGGCTCCTGTTGTAGAGATAAACGAGGACATGCAGACAAATTCATATAACAGCGAAATGAATGAAGAAGAAGAGGAAGAGGATTTGGAATCTGCAGATGCCAATGATACGGTAGATGGCGATGATAATGTGAAGGAGCTAGATCCAGATAAGCTCTATGTTACAAAAATTCAACGTGACTTCATTGTGAAGTATCGTGATATCATTGAGCAAATTAATACTAAAAAGTGTCTCTGTTGCAATAAAGAGCATCCACGAAGAAAAGCAGTAATTCAACATTTGCAAAAGAACGGTCACAAGGTGCCTAAACATACTTGCTACAATTGCGTAGTCACATTCGGTCATATTGGAGCTTTGCTCAGTCACATGAGGTCGAACACTTGCACCGATCTGTGGAAAATCATTTACAACGAAAACGGTATTACAGATGACCTTGTTTTAGAGGAACCTAAAAATCCCAAGGTTTTGTACAAAGACATTTTTAACGCTAGGTCATATTCGTGTAAACTATGTCCAGCAAAATTCCAATTAAAGCAATTTATAATGAAACATGTCCTGGATGTTCACGAAGATGGCCAATCAAGAGTTCACTTGGCCTGTGTTCACTGCGGATCAAGATTCAAAGACAAAAGTTTATGGAAAAAGCATATCCGTAATGGAGAGTGCACAGTTTATATTTCATGTGATCTGTGTACGGAAAAATTTGTCAATATGCAAGATTTTAATGATCACGCCTTAGCTGTTCACGCCGGCAGCGTAAATCTATCTGATAGCCAGAGCAAATGTGTTGACGGTCGACCAACGGATTGCCCCATATGTGGCAAGAAGAACAGCAGCTATCCGTATTTGGTTAAACATTTGAAAATTATTCACAATGAGGAGAAACCTCATTACTGCCAACATTGCGATTCCAAATTTGAACAAGCTGCCGATCTCAACAAGCACATTTACATGGCACACTCTGACGGATCTTTAGGAGTGCAGATTTCCTCTGAGCCCGACATGTCAATTGTCAAAGAGGAAGCGGAGGAATATCATTATTCGTGTACGGAATGCAATAATATTTTCGAAACTGTGGACGCGTGGACAGATCACCAAGTGGCTGAACACAATCAAGTCGCTCATCACTGTGACCAATGTGAAAAGAAATTTTTGCGACCCTCTGAGCTGGCTGAACACAAAAATACACATTTGCGTGTGAAATTTTATCCATGTAACATTTGTTCAAATTCTTATAGCACACCGCAAAAGCTTTCTGAACATGTCCAACAAGCTCATCCCGGAGCGGGAGCGCATAACTCGATGGATGCTGAATTTTTCTGCGATATATGTATAAGATCATTCAAGAGTCGCCAGGCATATTCTAATCATATGCGTATTCATTCTAGAGTGCCCACTACAAACAGAAAGCCAGGAGAACCCAAAGGGTTTTCACCACAAATTATTGGTAAGCCAATTCGACACTTTTCTATGGTACAGCCAAGTTTTTTGTCTTTTAAGCCAAATTGTAATGTTCCTAACGCTCCTTACTCTTGTGATATATGTGGAAAAGGTTTTATGCATAAGAAAAATATATGGAAACATAAGAAAGTGCTGCATGCTGATCTGATCAATGACAGAAACGACAGTGAAGAGAATACTATGCAAGCGTCCACCGAAGAAGACGACTATAACGTAGATGAAAACGGTGCGATTCTTTCAACGCCACAATTCAATAGTTTTAATTTTACAAACATAACCAATAACATACAGCATCAGCAACAGCCGCAATTAACACAGGATCCAGTGCCTTATACTTGTGAGTTATGTAACAAGCGATTTCCGCTTAGAACCAGTTTGTGGAAGCATAAACGTGCCAAGCATGGAATCATTAACGCCAGCTCTACTGGACCCCCCGAGCAGCAAGCGACGTCGAGCGAGTCGTCGGGTCGATCGAGCTGTACTATTTGCAAGATCAATTTCTCCGATAAAAAGTCCTACTATCGCCATAGAAAAAATGTCCACAAGTCAACTGTACAGATGTGCAAGATCTGTGGGAAACCTCTTAGTTCCACAGTAGAGCTTTATGAGCACTTGAGAGCTGCTCACGCCCAAGAGCTTTTGGGTTACAACGCTAGTCAGAGTACTAGCAAATCAAATGATATGGTACAAGACATGGATCCCGATTGCGATCAGGATCAGGACTGTATGGATCCTAATGCCGACTATCAAGCGCGATATCCGTGTGATACTTGTGGAAAACAATTTGTTGGACTTCTTGCACTGCAAAACCATCAGTGCATCAATCAAATGCAAAATCAACCGCAAACTTTCGACTGCGAAATATGCCATAAAAGCTACACATCCATTGCTGCGCTCAAGAGCCATCGCGGCTGGCATTTGCGATCACCTGATGGTAAGGCCGCAGCTAATAATTCCGGTCTTTGGATGCCCCAGCACAAAGTGACAAGCAAAGTGAGTAAGCATGAAGTTGTTGATCCTTCTCAACTGGCCAAGGTTCAGCATTCAACACCCGTGACCATGGTCACGAAGCGAAGATTACCGCCAGAAGTGGAAGTGACCGTAGTCAATCCGAACAAAAAGATGCGATCGGACGATTCGGTTGAAATGGATCAACAAAACAATTCATCTTCAGGGCTAGAAGACAGGTATTGTAACATTTGCGACAAAGAATTCACTAAACGGGCTGCCTATCAGCGCCACATGGATGAGGTCCACCAGCCCAATTCAGTGTTCTGTCCGGTTTGCGACAAAAGTTTCACACGGAAATCCACCTTGATAGTCCACATGAAAAAGCATTACGAGGGGGGAGAAGGCAGTTCCACGGGAACCGGTCACATGGACGACGATACGCACATATGCGAGGTTTGCGATTCACAGTTTGAATCAATCGAAGAATTGAACGCTCACCGCAGCGAGCAGCACGGTGAAGACGAAGAATCGGCTGAATCTGAAGATGAGGGGGTAGTGAACATACAGCAGCCAGGCGAGTTTACATGTAGCCAGTGCGGCGATGGGGTAGCCACGCCCCGCGACCTGATCGCCCACCGCACCATGCATGCCACGCAGACGAAGTTTTTCTGCAACATTTGCAAGGTTTACTTCGCCAGGGCTTTGGACCTCTCGTCACACACGAGAGCGCGACACTCCGACAACGATAAGGTCTGCTTCCCTTGTGCCATGTGCGACCGCTCCTACATGAACAAGAAGAGTTTGCAGCGGCACATTGAAATGGCTCACTGATCATTTTGCTCGGTCATTGGCTCGGCATAGTGGTCGGGCAGGTCTCTAGAATGAGAGTCAGTATTCAAATAGTCTCATATTTTTCCATGAACCGCGGCGGCCTTGACCATTGCTGATAATGATGACGTCATTGCTAAATTGTAAATATATTAACGGTTTTGTGACAGTTGTTTCGATTGTATCCCTTGCGAGCGGCACGCGTCCGGGTTGCCTCTACTGTGTTTATATTGTCATTCCTGTACTGCTGTACTCGGCCGATGTTTTATTTAGTTACTATAAGTTATTTTTTATTTTCACTTAGCTTTTTGGATATAAATAAGTCTGCTCATTTATTATTGTGTTATTTATTTTAATGTCCATTGCGGCGACGGAGTCTGTTGCGAGTACGTAAATAATTATTGTGACGGTCTCGTTCAATGATAATGATAATATCGGGTGTGCGCGGATGTTTTTTTTATCATGATTTAAAAAAATATGATAAATGGATAAATGACAGCGTTATATTTTTAAATACTGGAATCATGGGCCAAAATTTTTATATTAGTCAATATTGGTTAAAGCAAACATAAATTTGTACGTGTAAGTGCGACTTGTAATTGTCTATAAAGTTATAGTATATTTTTGTGAGGTCAGTGTGATCTTGAACGAGTTATATTTTAGTTTTTAAATATATAGTGTTTAGTTCTACTTTATTATAGTGTGTAAATATTTTCTTATAATGAATACTAATTAGGAATTTAATGATTTTGAATTGTGAAGAGGGATTTGTTTAAGTTGCGTTAAAATGTACTGATTATTTTATAGTAATTGCAAAATGTATATTTTATACAAACTGAACCACTAATGGCATATCACCTCATCTATGGTGATCGTGTGTTTTGTTTTGCGTGTAGACGTGCGTGTGTCCACATTCTCGTGTACATCACTTCCATTCAGTCCCGTCTGTTGCAGGTGGTACTGTACTAAACTCTGTAATAGTGCCAAAAATCCATATTTAAGTAAATTATAATAAATCCCTACAGTGAATATAAAACGTAGAATAAGCAAATGCAATTATGAAGGCGAGTACTACGCTCCACAGTGACATCACTCGTCGTATCGATCCGCTTGGTTCAAGTAATTTTAGTATAAACAAACAGTTCAATTATTTTTAGGTGTATGTGTGGGCGTGGGTATGTTGACATCATTGAAATGATTGCATTGTCAATGCGTTCCCAAGTCTCGTTTGTGTGTGCGTGTGAATGATTCTTTTGTATTATTAAAATTCACATAAATCAATTTACATTATATAAAAATGTATAAAAAAACAAAATAGTACTTTTATACGACAATTCTATCAACTCTACTCGTTATATTCCCACTCGACACTCGCTTCCCTGTGTAAATTAATAGCGATTTCGCCTGAACGATAATAATTAAAATGTTTTTATTGTACTGTACATATACATAATTATGGCGAATACCATATGATATTTTTCATAAGAATAATAATAATTATTTTCAACCATATTCCATTTTCGATTTTATAAACCGTGTATCGTGTTATATGTAGTATATTATAATATTTATATATTTTGTTTGGTCATTGAAATGTATGAAATGTTTATATACTTGGAATAACAGATTTAATAGTGAAATTGAATTGTAAATGTTGAAAATTGTCTAATAATAGATAACCAAATGTTGGCCAACGGAACTGCCAATTTAAGCGAAATACTTCTGACCTTAACAGAATTAAGGACATACATTATATTCCGTGATGCACGCAGCTTATAATAAAGCTAAT
>DWDT01004591.1:0-11124 GCA_018245595.1 Microceris scylla
AGTACCCGACCCGGGATTTGAACCCAGGACCTCCCGATCGGCAGTCGCGCTTGCAACCACTCGACCAACGAGGCAGTGAAATATGTACTCATTTATCCAATTATGCAAAATACCTCATCTTCTGTTTATATTATCTTTTACCCAAAATACTTGGCCTGAATCAAATCTATATGTAAATCAGTTCTTGTTTCTATTGTAGTGCAACAATATATCAACTAAAAATGTACGAAATCTTGAAATATAAAAATAAACTCTTTCGCGAGTGGCTTTTCCATCTTTCTTTATTTTATTTTTCTATTGCATATTCTTCTGGCCTCTATCGTATTTTGTGAATATGTTCTAAAAATTTGTTACTTTTCTGTGGTTTTGTGAATCTGTTTTCACAGTTTTGGGACTGTAAATTGGGTTGGATTGTAGGTGGATTTTAATGTAGAGTATGCCTACCTAAAAATATGTACTTTCTTGCACTGCATCGACGCGACGTTCTCCCGCTAATTCTGATCGTATGGAGACTGTAACTTTACTGCACTATTTGAACGCACCTACTTATCACGTATCTACCGGAGCTGAGCATTCACATGCCTTTCTCTGGATGACTTTTAACAAGATTCCTGTGTAGGTAGAAACTTTAGAGTTCAAAATTGCTACTGAATTATATTAAATTTATATAAAGATGGTTCGGTTTAAAGACGACTTTCATGTCTCCAATAAATGTTTTCGAGCTGAATCGAACAGCAGCTATTAATTGGTGTTGTTATATTGTGGAAGAAATGTGGCTAAAATTCTATAGCATTACTTTAGCGTCAATTTAATCGTACTTTTTAATCAATTCGAGTTGACATGTACAGCTTAGAGTTTTTTATATTGTTCTCTAAGGAGTGTAAAAACTGTTGAAAAATAGGACCCCAGTGCTTCGACGCTCCCTCTCTAAGGCTCAAGTCAACCTCACCTGTCCATGGTGTTCCCTACTTTGAAGGAGACAAGGCTGTAGACAGGCTGAAAGGATTATTGTGCAGCACTATTAAGCATAGTTAAATATTCTAGCCACCGACGGACAGCAACGGAGGTTGTATGAAAAATCTGCAATCCTCAAGGCACATGCTCAGCGTAGAGATTTGTATATAAGCTCCTTTTATCAGAAGATATATGTTTAGTAATAGATCGAGACAGCCGAACGATGTTACATAATATGATAAAAAATCAATCTTCATATACCTGACAAAGCTAAATGAATAGTCCGGGATCGTCATCACAAATAGAATATTTCTTTGTTATTCTTCTGTTATGTTCTTCAAGTTTATATAATTGAGCAGAGAGAGTGGCAGAGTAGAACAGAGAAGAGAATGAGTATAGAATATTACCTTTAACTGGTAGTAACGATCTGGAATATCCTTCATAAAATCCTTGCATGGTTAATCATAAAAAATCATTCATAGGATCTACCTACTCGTACAATGAAATTAGCTTTGCACTAATTTAAACCAAACTGTTATTCAGACGCAAAGCAAGCATAGCGTATAATGTTATTAATAGTTATAGTTTCACAAACCACTTACAACGCAGAAGATACAAGATTCATACCCGTAATACGGAACTGTGGAACTTATTATAAATAATAATGTGTATTATACCCGTGAGATGATGCAGACCCCTTATAAGGGTTCGTGAGCAATAAATTAGGATATATTAAGGGTTATATTCTGAGCTGAATGTGTATACAGCAGGTTTGCTTGTTACCATTTTTTGGAAAACAAAGCATGTTAATAGATTGTATGTTTGAAGAACCATGAAAATGTCATAATAGCAAAATTCCCCGATATAATAAGACTGATCGTTGAAATAAAAAAATTAAATAACTTAATACTTCAAACAGTACAGTTTAGATGTAATAAAATTTAAATTTAATACGTTAAGTATGTACAATGTATAAAAATGAATATCTTGTCATTTTCGCGTCCAGAGAGTTTATTAACAATTTTACTTAGACGAAAAACGTACAGTCGATATTTCCATTATTTGGCAAACCGTGATCATGTCGAGACTGGGGGGAATGAATCGCAGAACGCGACAGACTCTCGACCAGACTAATATGTCTACCGTCGCACCATTCGTTTTTATCTCATTACATCAGATTTTTAATAATACGATACACTACAGATTATAATATGAAGTTTTCTGTCTTAGAATTTCAAGTTGTAGCATCATGTCAGAATTTGTACTTTTTGTATGGCAATATCTCTGTTGTGTGGGATGTACAACAAAACTGGAGAAATGTGAAAACACTACACTCCGCAGTTTAGTCCTTCTGGGAAAAAAGGCGTGATATTATGTGTAAGTTTGACACACTATAGCTGATGTCATATTTTTTAACATTTTCTGGGTGTCTAAATTCTTTAGAAGCATCATTGACTTTTCAATCGTGACAGAGAAGAGTCTTCTCGACTCTTCCACTTCTTTCTTCCGATTAGTCGATCAAAAAACACATATTTAATGTGCTCTACTATTCTGTGCAGTTTACCAATCAACTGCCAATATTCTGGCTTAGTCGATTATAACTGTTTAATGGTTCTACGACTATGTGATGTGTTTCCATTTTCTTCGCTACCCTGTTCTTGTTGAAAGCTTCTGATTATACCAATCGATACGAGTCGAAAACATTAAAATTCCTGAATTCGAACTTCGAGGACCATCCGTGAGGTATTTATGAACAACTAACTAGCATCATAAATATTTTTGGTAACAATAATTATAACATAACCTTTGTGAGATTAACGAAACGTATGAACACATAACGCACAGTTTACATATAAGTATACTTTTCAAGGCATCAGGCTGGTCAATTTGAGGTATTACAATCAAATACGGAAAAACATTTAAAATACGATTACTTAAAAGTAAACACAACAGTGTCACGGTAAAACGTTTCCGGCGCCATTTTGAAATGTGGGTATATCTTTCCGATACACTTTTTGTTTTAAGACAATTTATGTCAAACTCATAATACAATAAAAAAAATAAAACAATAGTAAAAATTAATTTAAACATTTTAGTATTTACATTAACCAGTATATACTTATCTGCATCAGATCAATAGCGTAACCTATTAAATACTTTGGCGCCATGACAAGACTTTTGTTTTAACCTCCCGCTGCTTAGCGAACTCCGACATGCCCTCAGCTGTCCATTTAAAGGATAAGCGAATACCGCAAATGAAGATACGTATAGCAAAATACGACACAAAATATAAAAGCTAAGGGTAACACGTAATAAAAATGTGAAGTACAATACTTACACTTATAAATTGAAATTTGGTTTTCATGTTAATATGTTTAACAATATAACGAGTACATATGAGTATATCATAAATATCAAAAATACATTCACACAGAAATATAATTGTTCAGCTGATAGTGCTGTACATATAACTAATATATTTATTTCACAAAGTATGAACAGCCTAGAGCGAGACTCTATCCACATAATTTCCATATTATGGATCTGCGGACACAGTACGCTACGGCGACTTCTTAGGAATAAACTGGTCGTCGCTATCTTTAACTACAGCTTCAACAAAATCACATGTAGCGTAAACCGTGGTTCGGAAGGAAACAAGTCTGCAAAATTTCGTACTCTTTCGCAAATTCACGAACAGAACTAACTTGTATATTAATTGGAAAATACTTAACATTCCATGTATTAACTGGTAGTCAAACCGAGCTTATGGTTACGAGAATGACTGCGTCGTTGCTTTCACCTAATTAATGTTCCTCCTATAAAGCACAGGTTATGTAATTATCGTATGGGCGGCTGGTCAACATCGCATCAGTATTTCAGAGCACGTGAATGCCTCCACCCACCATCCCCTGACTTCGCTTGCGCTCTAATACCATTACTGTAATTAGAGCAGTCATACATACATACATATGTAGGTATAATTCGCACAGTCATATTACGTATTAGTAAATTGTCGATAACACAAGCCGATTATAATTATATATTATACACATAAATTCTAAGACAGATTTAAACCGTTATAATTCCAATATGATGCCCTTATTTTTTTTTTATTTTCTGTGCTCCATTCTTTTGCAAATGGATTCGGAGTAATAATATTCTACATCCATGTTAGCGTTCTGAAAAATTTGTAGCATTGAAATAAAAATAGCAAATAATTGTATAATTTCATCAACATTCGATATATCTATGCTCACTTCTGATGATATTTTTACAAAAAATGATAGTTTTCAGCGACTAACTTAAGAACAGACGATGTTATGTAGAGAATTGTATGTGACGTCACTGTATACGTCGTCGTAGTAATTAAGCAAAGGAGGCTATGGAAGACGGAGGGTGCCTTCGAGAATGTTCCCGGATCTCATTTCCATGCAAATGAGACCGTGTGTTATACGTGTGGAGTCGGTGCACCCTGCGCTGGGCTTAATGCTGTCTGGTCAATAAATATGAGGATTTACTAACACATTAGATCATTCTTTAGCTGAAATAATTTCTTGCCAAATTAAGTAGAGTAATACAATCACTAATTGCAATTATTTTCTAAATAAACTAATGGTAAATATTCGTAAGTAGTTACTTCTCACATTTCTGCCGCTATTTTTTGAACAGCAACGTGTTTTAATCAGTTTTGGAAGGAATCAAAATGCTTTCTGATAAAACTCTACCTCTTTTTCTTCAACGTTTTCGATTCTATGAAAATTCTTACGGTAAACATCCATTGGCTTCTGGTCCGTATCTTACTATACTTACAATAGTAGATATCACTTTCTATGATCTTAGAAAAAAATTTCTAAGGTGTATGAAAGTCTACCAACTCGCACTTGGCCAGCGTGGCAGACTATGGCCTTAACCCTCTCAATATGAGAGGAGACCCGTATTTCAGCAGTGGAATTGAAATGGATTGAAAAAAAAAAAGTAATAAGCTGATTACCCAGGATACAATATTAAGTCTTCACTTAGTTCATAGCCAGTTACATTAATCTTACATAAAGATATTTTTTTGCCTAAAACCAGATAAAAATCTACCATCTAGAATGAGAAAAAATTCAAAAATTGAACAGGATGCATTTGACGTCTCATACTTGACAGTAAGTAATGATTTAGCAAAGAGGACTCCAGAAGACGCAGCACGGCTCCGAGTATGTTCCCGGATCTCATTTTCATGTAAATTAAACTGTGTGTTATCCGTGCGACGTTAGTGCACTTTGTCGGCGCTAAGTTTAGTATATAATCAATAAATTTACACGGGTTTTACATTGTCAATCTCTATTATTTTGTAAGATTGAAGTTTTGATACGTTTTACGTCTACCGTCATAAATCACATAACTTTTTTAAACCCATTGCTTTGTTATGTTTTTACGAATTTATGACATATTCTACAAAGCTGTTCCTCGCCTTCAACATTTATGGGAACGTTCAAGTCTCCGATCATTTGAAAAAAAGTCCATTATCTTGTTTAAATGAAACGCTAAAAAGAGCAGAGCCAAATATACATTTATATAAAAAAACATGTAATTTATAATATTTTCCAACTATATGTACAAAAATGGTTATTTATTAAACTATATATTATAATCATTTGTTACACTTAGTACTAGTAACTTCGAGAGATGGTCTGGATTGCTTACGACTGTCCTCAATCTCATCTATTAAATTGAGGACACCCATTTTTAGTTTCCGTTTTTCCTTAGCTGAAAAGTCTTTGATATCAGGTAAGATACTTTTAAAAAACTGCAAGTCTTCGCTTTCAGTGTTGCTATCACTATATACAGTGTCCTCGTATTTGCGTTTTTGTCCTTTATTATTATCGCATTTGCTTGGTTCGAACGAGTCTACTATCTGATGGTCTATTGTAGAAGGATTTATGTCTTCAACTTCGAAGTTTAAAACATCTGCAGTATTAAGTGTATCAATGCTTACATCCGGGTGTTCAGATTTTATTTTTACTTCGTAAGCATCCATTCCGAGTAAATAATCTTCCCGAGTTTTATCGTCATCGTCACTGTTCGTACAATTGCCACAATCTTCAAAGATTTGTTCATTCGTACTAAACGTGGTAGATCTGAAAGTAGTTACTATGCAATACACAATTTAAAAGTTAAACAAAAGATAATAACAATTATTGGTAACCTTACCCTTTTGTCTTAGTATGTGGTTCCAAAAATTTTAAAGTGTCATACAGATAATATTTCTTGCGAGGAATTGATTTTATTGTTGAATGGGTATTGTTAAGATTCTTTTTGAATCGATTGAACGAAGATCTTATTCCTTTCCATTTAGATTTAATTTCATCAACTGCAACAAATAAATTTGGACATTGGGTAAACACCTTAATAATATACACAAAGACATATTTCCAAAAAATATGAAATCACGACAGTATTTTTGACAAGTCAATAAAGTGGTCAAAATTGCACAAGTTATCAAATTGTAAGATAATAAGGTCGATAAAATATATGCAGATGGTACATAAAAATTCCTCGCACCTGTGCATTCCTCATCAAGTTCATTTCTCACAGATTCTGCTATTTGTTCCCAGGCCACATCTGCGTGCCGAGTTCTGTAAGTGTCCAACGTAGAGTCATATACTTCGGGATGTCTTTCTACAATCTTTACGAACTGTATTATCACTTCTTGATAGTCCCTCATTATATGCTGTACCTATAGGTAAAATAAAAAGAATTCTAAATTAGCCTAAAATAACTATTGATTGGTGATAGAAGAAATAATTGTTGTGGACGGTATACAAAAATAAATTAATTAATACTAGCTATTGAAATTATATTTATTTTATTACTTGTTTAAATATTATTATTATTATAAGAACTTCCCTGGGCGATATCTGCACCAATTGCACTAGAATCTGCAATGATTATTCCACCACAACTGCGACGATTGAGTAGGTATCAACCACGTGGTAATGTGTTAGTAAGACGTGAAAATTAGTAAGTATATTGCAATATTATTTATAGTGTTATCAATTTTTGTTGTGAAAATAAGTACGTAGCTTTATAAATGGGCATTAAGTTGAACAAATACCTAGTACGTTTTGCTAAACACGTAATAAAAACATTTCTCTCGATTTTATCTAAGAACCAGAAAGTTTGCGAATTAGGTACAGAAAAACGTTTCTGCAAAATCAATAAAACGTTTGAGAGACTCTTCTAAAAATAGATATAAAAAATGAACACTATATGCTATAATACATACGCGACTGAAGTTGTCAAACAATAAAGATACGAGCAACGTTGTGGCCTTGCCGTCCCGCCGCACACTGACGCCACACGCGTTGCGTCTCGCCCTGGTGTGCCTTGTGCTAGAGCGAGACAAAACATACGCCAACGCCACGCTAACCGTTGTAGACAGAGTCACGCGGGTTATAAGCTGCCCTTCCACTCGAAAACTGCCGGCGTAACGAGTTGAGCCGCATTCACATGAAGCGCCACGTGCTTATGTTGCCTTCAGATTCTCTTCTATATTAACGAGTATACGTCATTTGAGTTCATTTAAAAACTGAACATAAATGTCCTCTGTCAATTTTATTATTATTTAAATAGCTAACAATCATTGAAATGTATTAATAACTATTTTGGCATGAGGTTCTTGCTCAGTAATAGAATATAAAGATGTTGCAGCTAATCAAGATACTTGATTTCGTTATCAATATGACATTTAAACATTCCATGTTGAACCAATCGCAGCCAAATTGAAAATATTTAAGTATAGAAATCGTACTGAACAAACACATACCTAAATTGGCACGACACAAGGCGTGCCACCGATGCGTCAGATTTCGACAAGTGGGTGAACACCTTTACACGACGTGTGTTGTTTGTTGGAGACACGCAACAATCCTACGATTCTTATTACGAGAAAATCAGCTTTATAGCAACTCATTAAAGTTTCTTTTCGATTAGAGTAACAACAGCTACGCGTGAACGTATCGTTAAAAGTCATGTTAATTTCATAAGGTAAAATAAACCTTACGTGTAATAGAAATAGAAGTTATATTGGCTTTCGCGGTATTTTCGAATTGCGAATACGTTTGGCGCGTTCTGTTCCGCGTACTGTTCCGTGCGCGGTGTCACGTATTACGTATACAGAGTACCACTTGTCAACAGGTACAAATTTCGTGTGTTAATAGCTCGCGAGCGTGTAATTATAAGTGTAAAATCAGCGGGTATAATTTTTATGTGTAGTTTCATACGTTAATTAAATCACCTGAACGTCTAATCTGATGTTTATGAAATAGGCAACCACAGGATATGATTTAGTGATATGGGAAACAATTTTTTTTATTTTTTTGGAACGTAAGCGTTTTAATTTTTTACACCAACCGTATTAAAAATTAAAATTAATAAAATAATTGTTAATATTTATCGTTGATAGACATGTATATGTAACGTAACAATAAAAAAAACTAACATAGTTTTTGTAATCGATAAATGCATATTGTGTAAATTATGCATAACATTCGTTCTAGATTATACTGTAGAAAATATTGGCTACAAACGATAACTGTCAGAAACATGTGACTACAATTTAAAAAATATATTATATAATTAGATTCTTTTAATAAACTTATAAATATATACTTATTAGAAAGTGATCAATATTCTTTGGTGAATACAAGCTCGAAATGAATGATCTAATTAAAAATATATTGCAGGTTGTTATTAACAAAGGATATAAATATAATCGAATGTGAAATGCCGAGAGATACGTACGACATCTGCTGAGATGATAACCGCACGTGCCTCACACTGAACACCTTTCCTACCCGACTTACGAGGATCGCCACCACACAGCCAATTTACTCTTCACACGACTATTTATAAAATTAACTTCGTAATCGTTTCATTTTCAAATATTATAGGGCCACTATCATATACTGATACCGGTGGTATGATCCATCAAACTACTCCCCGATTTATACGGATAACAACAACGTGATTGAAACGAGACTTCAATCATTTTTTACTTGAACCCGTGATTGTGTATTTGTACTTTATGAAGGCCAGCATTAAGAACTTAAGTACAATGATAAGCACCGAAAGCGATTGCAAAACGTTTTATTCAAAGTACTTAAGAAGTGGTTGGTGAAATTATACTACCATTAACATAACCCTGTAGGACAGATAGCGACTCCACCAGAAGTCTCCGAAACCGGCGCGCGTATATGAAAAGAGTGATGCATATAAAAGAAGGTCGTCAGGTATAGCAGGACAAAGGAATTTGGCAGTCAGGACCATCTGCCTACCCCGTGTGGGACCTGGCGTGATGTATAATATTAATATCGTTAATTAACTTCAACGATATTTGCAACCATTTACCACGTCAGGGTTGCGAAAGCTTTACCGTCATCAAGACCGATATAAGTTAGTTACGATTGACGTCATGAATCTCCAAACTTTTATATAATTTAAACAGGTGCTTCTGTCAAAAATTTCCGTAGAAATTGTACTTCACAACATGAGATTTGAAAGTAGAATTTAAAGGTAGAAAAAACTAGAAAAGTAGAAATATTAATAAGTTTCCTACCTACAGATAGGGTTGTTTAGGTTAACAAAATTAACTTATATAATATAGATATGTATGTCTGATAAAATTGATAAAACTATAAAATAAAATTAATATAAAAAATTCCCAAAATCCCCGACTATTTTAAAATGGTGTTTGAAAATTTTCCGCAAATTATTTAATAAAAAATGTGGTCAATTTCCCAAGAAAGAAATTTTTAGCGTTGCATCTCCAACTTTTTATGCAAAATTGCTTAACTCACCAGTAAATCTCAAATGTTGTTTGACAATTTTAGCAATGTTTATGGGAAACGACTAACGAGATGTGGTTATTAAGTGAGTAAGTCGCACCGATATTACAAAGGCGATCGCGTACCAGTTAAACGTACCGCGCCATCTGCCTAGAGGCGCACGTGGCTTGGCCTGCACACCTTTTGTCTACCGCGCGGTCCCGACCCAATGCACCCACCTTTTTACCGATCGACTATTTTTAACTGGCACACATATAACTAAAACGCAACTCGACAACAGTTAAGCTAGATATGTACGCATTAATTGCAATTGCTTTATTTATAACTTTATTAAGGATATATTGTTTTTTTTTTATATATATTAGAAATGTGTGCGTGGGTTGTAAAGGAGGTTCTAAATGCCTAATGCCATTCTTTGCCAGTCAACCCTGCTATAATCATTTATAAAAGTGTTGTATAGAAATTTTACACCACAATGTTTTGTATCTGGATTGATAATTGAATTATGCAATCGCTTAATTCGTGTAGGTTTAATCTATGTATAGGTATATATGTCCAAAACAATTCAGGCTGTCCAGAAAAATATACTGAGTTGAACCGGTAAATAAATTAATAATTCTGGAGGTAGCATTTAAATCTATTTGCATCATAAAAAATTTTTTTATGATGCAAATAGATTTATATTACTTATATTACTTTGACTACAGTTATATTACTTTGAAAAAATAGACTCACATTACGCCCACCTAAGGTAAGAAATCACCGGAGACCATAGACATTCATATGAAATCCCAAAAAGACTGAACACATCAGGACAATCATGGATACGTCATTGTCACGGGATCAAGGGAGTCTGCTCGTCGAATATCTCTAGTATACACCGTTTAAAGTGAATTAAAGTGGGCAAGTAGTCTTTATTTGCAACAAAGAAAGGTGTGACAGTGCTGCCTTGATAACGGCGCCTTGAATGGAATGTTCTGGGATGTTCTGGAATGGTCTACCATTTGCTTAATACTCGTATAAGTATAACTATAAATGAAATATCCTTTTAAATCATGTGCTCATATGTTTTTATGACTTTATGATAATATCATGCTCATGCCATTTATGCTCGTTAAAGTTAAACGAAATGATAGCCTTACATTTTATTTTGAAAATAAAAATTGAAATAGTCATTCTGGACTTAGCGACGTAGAGTCGGGGGACTATTTTAATGCATCTGCACATAGTGAAAATAATTAAAATAGGCAATAAATTCACTGGCATGTCACTCAATGAAACACTATTTCCATTGGGTCCGAATTTATAAAAGTAATCGATGAAGCCAAACTTAACATTA
>DWDT01004592.1:0-11121 GCA_018245595.1 Microceris scylla
GTTTGTCATTGTGAACGCAGCCTATGCGAGCAGGTCAATTAGGAGCCATCGTCATCCATTACTTATATCGTAACTTAACACTAATAATAAATTAATTTAATAGCCCCCTCATAAGCGCCATCGCGCTCTACTCTCGGCTTGTAGTATTTAGTTTAAGTAAATTATTTAAATATGTACATACATATGTGTATTGTTAAGATCCTTCTTATCCACACACACATTCACAATAAAGAAATGTATATACCATTGTATATTCAATTAAATATTCCACAAAAAAACGAAAAAAAAAACACAAACAATTTGTCTAAATGCAGAACGATTACGGAATCCCAGAACTAGAAATAAGTCGGCGATCTATAAATAGTATCGACGGGCTAATAATTTTAGTTCGAAGTTTGATCTCAGGCTTAACTAGCGGCGCATCAGGAGCCATTAAAATATCTTTAACATTTGAAATATGTTTAGTGCGTGGGTGTTCTCGTTCAATTTCATTAAGACGAACGCTTCAAATGATAATTTCTACCTAACTCTGCGATAATAATATCGTCGAGAAACTATTCAGTCTACGCCGCAACGCATATTTAAGGTAATTATGAACTGTGTACCATTTTAGTATTGGACAAATACCAACTACATACCCTTTTAAAATCTCTTCCTAGAATGAGAAAATTTCGGACCGTAGCTAACCACTCCGGTCAGGTTCAAAGAAAAAAGTCCAAGCGTGCCGAGTTCCTGGCGATGTTTTCCTTAACCATAATAGCGACTTGCGCTTATATTAGAAACGCCGCACTTCGAACTAAAGGTTTCGTGGATTTTAATCGGATATTAAAAACTCTCATTAGATTATCAAATAGAGTATTGTTTTTTGGAATATTATGAGTAATTCTTTATATTAGATAATTGTTATCGCCCTCAATATGAGAGGAGACCAGTATTACAGCAGTGTAATTGTAATGGGTTGAGAAAAAAAAAGCTATAATGGGATTAAAATACGACATAGGTATTTAAATAGTAATTGACACACGTCATCATCATAATTGCCATTAGAAGTCTATACCTATCAGTTACCATTTGGACGTAGGACTTGCCTGACGTGCGTTATCGCTCCATACAATCAAGCGTTATTAAAATAAGTTAATACAAACATTCATTTAGTTGAAGCGATTCTTAGCACATGTAGTATACTTATTTTTATATCTATTTTACGAGTATGACGCTAAGAGAATACAAGGAGATTCGTGTTCGGAACAAACTTGTTTTCATTCAATACAGTGTTTAGGCGTTAAATGAGTGATATATAAAGATATAATATATTTTATATACATATTGATTTCAAATTTAATTATGTATAGGTGTTTATAATGTTCATATTCTGAGAATCACGCAAGGTTCGATCGCCTTCTTAGCATTCGTATTTACCTAAGATTACTAACATTGTAGTAGGTATATTTAGATATCGTAAAGTTCAACGTCACGTATAAAATTAATTAGTAGGAAAATACATTGCGTGGTGTGATTAATGTATTTATACTGAAATTGTAAAGTATTTTCATATGTAAATGTTGACATTAACGCTTTCTATGTAATTTAGACGCCATTCCAAATGAAAATTTTGTACTTATACGAAGAAGATATTTATTTTTCTTAACTATTTATTATGCTTTGTGAGATGGCTGTATTTTTTTATATAAACCCAAATACAAGTGTCTGTTTGAGTTTAATAAATACAGTTATCTAAGAGAGCGCGTCTTATTGATGTGAAATTGGCATCAAGGTATAAAAAAGTATTTTTAATCGTAAACTGTATTAGTAGTAACTATATTATGTACAGGTCAGGGGAGGTAGTCCCCAAGATTGGCATGCAGGCATGAAGAGGACGATGAATGTAGAAGCACGTCAAGATAGAGACATATCTATTTGGCTCTCCGCGCTCTTTACCGGAAGGTGTGGCGCCGATTAGGGACGGCGCCTATGCGAGTCAGGCAGTGGACATCCAAAGGCTGACGATGACGGTGATGACTATCTATCTCGTAGTGGGTTTGGCGTAACGATAATACACAGAATAAAAAAGAAAATAGAAAAATTTCAGTAACATCAAATAATGAAAGTTTAATCGAATGAAACCCCAGTTCAAATGAAACAAAAGAATGGAAAGTACCTAAAACATTGCAGGTACATTAAAAACGCTATCAGCCATGTAATGCACTAAAAACTATTACAGAAACAGCTAACATCGACTTAGTTACTAAGTGTGCAAAACGCCGTAAACTTTATGAGATCAGTCACCTTATTTGTTGAGCTAATTGCTGTTTGAACGGTGACATTGTAACTCTACAACTATAGCATGTTCTGCCAAAACACAACGGAGAAGGAAATTTCGGTTCCAACTTCAAAGCGCAGTTCTGTTTACCCCACTATTTCTAAGACTCGATCTTCGCTCCATATTTATATCAGTAATAATTGTTCAGCTCCAGACAATTCAATGCGGCAGTGTCTATGAATCAGTAGTGACTTCAGAATTTAAATAATATGTAGAAGAAACAAAATACAGTAAAAATGTTTCAAGCTAAGTATAGCATAATATTAAGTCTCTGAAATTCTACGCAATTGTCAAAGCAGTAACATTCTTACACGAAATATGTATATAAAAGATTATTTCTATAATATTATTGATTCCACAATGTGATCACTAGTTATATCATAAAGATTAAAAAGTGCCTTTCAGAAGGCAAATGTACCCGTCTTTCAAAAAAATTTTCATTTCATTTTTCTTATCTCGATTTTAAACACTTGTAATGGATTTGGGCAATCATTCACTTAATTGAGGTCCGTAGTGGAATATTAAGTACGAAATCGATTATTTTATTACTTGATATATGTAGTAACTTTAAAAAATAATTAATACATTTAGTTCGATTTAAATAAATTAGTATTTGAATATATGTAATATTATTACAATGATCTAATATTGTTATTATTAGTATCATTGTAATTAATTAATTTTTATTTAAACTATTTAGTGACAGTACGGTTGAACTTAATTAATATTTGAAAAAAAATTTAGTATTGTAATCAGGAATAACGGAAATATTTAATTTTTTTACGATTAATAGAAAACATGAAATACTACAACAATACGTTTTTATTGTTAAGACAGAAAATATTAATTTTTTATATTAATTGTTTCATCAAACTGCTTGTCCGGACGTGGTTGTAAGACATTGTGTAAAAAGCAGAAATTTATCATGCAGGATGCGATTAGCTCTTTTATGGGTTTCCGTTGGTAAGTAATGTCCACGAGCCTTTCTGTGCTTTTAAGGTATGTTGAGCGGTAAATCCCGGTTGCGGTTATTAGTCAGATTAAAAACTTGACGGTCAGTAATTCTTCTATCAAGCCATGATATGAATCTATTTTACAATGGATAATTCAATAAAGCACAAATGGCCAAAATGTCAGGTATTATATGTATATTGACTTTTTATCCTCATCGGCGACATCAGAGATTGCGTGATGGGATTTTTTCACGGTAAGTTTCAGTTACGGTAACATGATATTCAGCAGAGGAAATTTCCTGACGTCCGCATATATATCATTATTGATCCTTTTCTGATATTACCGATACTATTTTACGGCAACCGAAAAGTTCTCAGCAACGTCGTCCTCAGCCTCAGTCCACCACTTCAGATAATCTCATCTAAATAGGTGACATCGTGTTCTATTATTACAGATTTTGTTTAAAATTTGTCGGTAAATATACATATAGATTTTTTTAAATAAAATTTGAAGTTAGGTGTTTGTAACAAAATATTTGAAAACAACTTTTTATCAGTGTTATAAATTTGTATATCGTACTACCCGATTGGACAGGAAAATAAAAATAAGAATGTCAAGTGACAAAATTTTCTTTCTAAATTCCTTCCTTGTGGTATATGATAAAGTGTGAACGAAGGAAAGTCGCCACATGAAGTATCTATTTCGTCTTAAGTATTTGTATTACGCACATGAAATAGACTCGCAAAACAAATGGGTGTTTTTAGGTGTTTTCCTCATTTCCTTTTTATTATGTAAAAACTAATTCATTGTTTCGGGCGAATTGAACGTGGTGAAAACTTATAAGTGAATTTAAAAATAGAACATTTTGTACATCCCGCGCAAACGACCGAAAGGAGCCTCAATTCTTAAAGCTTTCAGGTACATCCGTAATATTGCATAAGAATGGTTATTAATTGGATCAACGCATTTTGAGGGAGGGCAGTCCTCCGATTGTATCAAAAGTTTTGTACGGCTTTTAATATTTGACTAATATCTCAATAAAATAAACAGGTGCTTGTAACACAACTATTATATTTCTACAAATTGTTCAATTTCGATGCATTCAGATGCATTGTCAAATTTATTTACGTAACCGTTTCAATATACATTACTCGTTTCAGTAAAATCTCGGGCGTCACAGATCGCGAACTGTTGCAATGTAAAAAAAAATTGTTGCGCCAGCGGGTTCGTCGACACCTGACGAACAATAATAAGACGAAGTTTGCCAGTTGCGATATCGTTGCCTGAGATTACTTAGCAAATAGCTTCAACCGAGACACTTAATAGCGGTAATCGGTCAGGTAGGTACGTTGGTTAAAAATAAAATATTTCTTCGACTGTTACTTTTTATCCAATCACTGATTGAGTGTTGTTGCAACACATCTCAATCCGCGACTCGATGGAATTAGTAGCTCTGAATATTTCGATATATGTATGTATGTATGTATGTACTCCTTTTAAAAGTACACTGTCAGTTTTTCGTGTACCTACTCAAAAAGTCATAAATGCCTGTATATATGAAGTTTTGAGTTTCTTCGGCATCATTGGTACATTAAGTTATTCAAGTCGAAAACATTTTACAGCTTCCTCGCAATCTTGAAATTGAACAACGAATTATATTATACAGTATAATAAAATTGTCCTAAACAACCTAAATTATATTTATAGACCATAAAATAGTTCCGTATGCTTTCTGGAAATAGCGACACGAATAATTAGCAAGTCGCTATTTTATGAGGGTTGGCATCTGCTTTTTATATTCATGAGAGTGTAACAGCTTTACCATATACCATAGTATTAATAATACTATTAACTTATCTAGAAACAAACTAGAACTATACGTATAACATACTGGAAACGAACTCATAAACTATTTCACGGATTATGTTTAAAAAGGATTATTCTTTCCCTTCAAAAGTAATGTTTGATGATAACGCGTTGTAGGATTACTGAAGCCCTAATAAATCATTTTTATTTATCTTTAATCTTATAAAATATTAACATGTATACACCCAAAACAAAACCGTAATACTATTAATTTTTACAGATTACTGTATCATATATCTCCTACCGACTGTTGTGATAACACTGACATCAATGCAGACTTTGATAATACGTTAAATTGACCTCTGCTATTCTCGAAATAAGATACAGCAATTGTTTGATAATTACATACAATGTGTTGCTTAAAAATTTGCCTCGATTAAAATTATCACGAGAAATTGACCTGACACGCGAGGTTATTGAGGACACGAAACGGATGTGCTCTTTAGCCACTATTTTGCGCCATGAATGAGATATTATATCATCCGAACGAGCTGTGACCGAAAGGTCAGTCTCCTAGAAGGTCAGAATTTGAATTAAATGTCACCGCATGTAGAGGCTAGTTCTGTGCGTGATTTTATACGAAACACGAAATGTGTTTTACTTGGAAGAAATGTCAGTTATTTTTGTAAAGCCTTTTTTAGGTTCAGGGAACTGATATATAATAATTATTTTATTGCATAGCTATGCGTGGTTTATATTTTAAAACTTTCGTCAAAGTATTCCAACGTTTTTATAAATGTGTCTAAAGTGGCGGAATACAGCGACATCTGGTTTGTCTTGTAGTAACTACGAGGCTGGAACAAGATGTAAATAGCTGCGTAGAGTACTTTTATGTGAAAGTAGTAACCGAGCAGTCAGCAGTTAGTTGCAACTGGGGAAGTGTTTGCGATCTGCTGTAACTTTTAGAATATGCGAGTTCGGATAAGGTTGTTGAGTATATTCGTAATTATTAAGACCCATTTTAAATCACACAAATGTTCGTTGTCTTAAGTAAATTAATTATACGAGCGGTTTTTATCTCATAAAGTCAAGTTAGGTGAACCTGAACTACGAAACGAGCGAAGATTAAGAATTGATATATTCGTGGGACTTTGCAAAATGTAACAATAACGATACTTGAATTTTCATGGACGATACATGTGTATTTTATTATTGCATGTGTATATTATTTCGACGGAAAACTATACGGGCGTGGCCGGACCCGCATGTTTCTTTAAAAAAAATTCACACAATGTTGTTATTTTTTACTTACTTTTTTGTCATTATAATAATTATGTGCAATTTTATTTCTAGGTAAGTGGCGGTATGAATCAGCTTCATTCGAATGGTTTTCGCTTAAATACTTGACAAGTAAGTGAGTTACCTACATATGTGCCATAAACATTTATACGCAATGTATTATTACACCTTGGGTTATATAAACGACAACATCTTACTAATATACATATATAGTTAATAGTTTTTATGTGATTAGAATAAAACCATTTATGTTCACTATCGGCTTGGATTATCTGACACTGAGTATGGGAATTCCGACTGATCCCTGTGGACAAAACTGTCGTATGTTCGTTTTGTGTGCCCTGACCTTTATTATAGTGACCCTCAGAACATTTATTATAGAAACATGTAGACACAACTAAAACAAATAAATCTTTGTGCAACCTGTTAAGCCAGCGTACTCGAAGTTTCCAACAAACGGGTTTGTGGTCGACATTATCATGGGAAAAGTGTGAAAGGAAAAAGCACGCGCTGCAAGAAATAGTGCTGTGTGATTACAGGCCTCGAGTGCGCCGTGCCCCGGCTAATGTGCCAATAGCTCGTAAAAAACGAGTCATGATACGAAAAACGAGTAGAGATCAAAGATCGAATGACACGTAAGATCACAATGACCGCATGTGTCATGATTTCATTTTAGACCTCTAAGTTAAAGCTTAATCTTATGCCAAAAAAGATAATTCTGGCTTATATTTCTTATTCTTAGTCACTTTATACATACTTTTATTACCAATAAAACCATTTTTCGTTCAATTGTTGAACACGGGGGCACTCTCCGAATGAGAAGGGTTAAGGTCATAGTCTGTTCGCAAGCCAAGTGCCGGTTGGCAGATTTCATACCCGTTACAGAACGTATTGGATGGACATCTGAAGATGGAGATATCAAAAGCGTGCAGGTGTTGTCAACAATACATTAAGTAAACCAGTATGGTTACTACTAAAATTTGTTATGTATTCGATAATTCCAGCCTATGAACTTTTATAACCAGGCAAACTGAAATCTCGCAAAGGTCGTTCACTAGTCTGCTACCCCTGAAGTGCAAGTTGGGACGCTTCGTGTCTAGGAACGTACAAAGCGCACGATATAGAATTGTTTATACCAGCACAAATGTAATTCAACTTAGCATGGCAACATATTTGAATCTTATTATAATTTTATTAAGAACAAAATTAATACTTCGATAGGACTTTATGTGGTGAAAATGAACCGCACTACTGTTTTGGTTTTATATACTCAAGTTGATAAATCATTTTAAATTTTTCAAGGTCATATAAGTAGTTTAAGAAAATAATATTTGACAAAAGTGGCGTGGCCTATGTAATGAAAATTTTTTAGCGTTATTGACGTTGTCAAAACAAAAAAATTCTTAAGTTGACGAATAACCATTAAAAAATCAAAGACCAGAACTTTTTCCATGGAACTATTGTTCTGAATGCGGGTTTGTAAATATACGAGCAACAATTTCTACAGAGTTTTTTCCATCGGAACACGTGACAAAACACATTTGTCACGTTGTGTACGAGCGCTTACTAATCGCCTGTCGTTCCTGCGTTCTTTATATCACAACTCTGTAATGACAACTAAGTAAATTACAATGTCAATGTTACTGGGTAGCTGGCGAGGCACGTAAACGCGTGGCGCTGGCAGGCCACCGACCCCGTCGAAATTCCAACAGGTAGCGCGACGCCCCTTGCACATATGCTATAATAATATACATTTTTGGCAATGGTCAATGACATGTAGATATAGGCGATTGATCTCGCTCAGCTATCGCAAGCTCCATCTCAACTAAATGGCTCAATGTCTGTAACACACGATATATTTATTACTCTGATCGTTACCTACACTAACACTGCATTGCTTTTTTAGATTCTCTCTTCTAATAATTCTTTTTCAAAAACTTGTTTGTCTTTTTGCATACCGGCTAATTGCCAGATTAATTAAATTATGAAAGTCCGATTATTTTATATGAGGAATGTTACTTAATAAAAACAATAATAAAAATTATCACAAATGTTTGTATAATTTTTTTTATGTTACTCCTATCATTAGAATTGTCGTTAAAATAGTAACAAAATTGCTTAACAAATATCCATACCAGTTTGTGTTAAATTAAAAATATTATTAAGAAAACCAATGGTAACTGACGATGATTTCTCATAAGTAACTCATAACAATGTAAGCTTCATATAGGTTACAATGTAATCGCCAGCAAATGGGTCATAAAACATAAAAAAGAGCTATATTTTAATACCTTCAATAAGGTTATCTAACATAATCTAAATGAATGAAATTAGACAGCGTTATCATTTAATGGATATGAGCTTCATTTAATTAATATAGATATATTAATTCTATATAAGTATTTCATATGTTATATTCATATTACTCAATATTAATATATACATAGGGAGGAATTTCTTAAATAACTCATACAAAAAATGTAATGACGAGTCACATTTTATTATGACATTTACAAGTTTGGAAATTTAACCTATATTTGTTTCAGTATCTGCGTTATTTGGTCAAGACAGACGAATCTATCTCGCCAGTATACCCATTCATTAACATTCGCATATGTATATTTAGATATTTGGCACTCGCTGCATTCTTCCTATCCCGTAACGGAACTGACGTGATGATATAATAATGATAATAGTTACAATAAACGCACAGATTCCAATGTATTATTATATGTTATTAAAGTAGAAACATTAAAATATGAATAAAACACTAAATGCATGCATCGCTCGTGTTGCACGCGTCCATTATCATCAGCTATCGAGCCACGCGGCGATGCTCACGAGCGTCCTATTCGCTGACGTTCCTAGAATCCGATGTTTTTATCGCAGAGAGCAATTCCTAGTCAACAACGCCGTTTGCAACATCCGTTCCTCAATGCAATTTGCGCATCGAGAAACCATATTCGATACAATACAAGTGATTACGTACACTAGATGTATTTATTCGTATCCAAATTCTTCTATACAGTGCGTGAATACATTTTAATTATTTTAACTACGTCTAAAGATGAAGATGATAAAGATGATGTTTTCCGAAAACTAGTACGATCAAAGATAGGTGTTTTAGAAAATGAAACTATGTATCTTTTGCGTACCAACAGTTGGCAAGCGTGGCGACCGGCGCCCTTATCCCTTTTCCTTTTCAGAAAATACGTCTCATGATGATACATTTTTTTGCAAAACAAGAATAGCTAATATTTTTTACTCAAGCGAGTAATAATGACTAAGCCGGTAAAAATATCGTGATTCAACCGTTGACCTGATTTGACGCGTGTATTCTGTGTCATTTTGAAATGCGACTGCATGCCATGCGGGCGCAGCACGCGGGTGATATGTGTTAAATGAGACGATTTTACAAAATACTATTTACACAACATTCATTGCATTTTGTTGTCTTATTTATTTAATAAATATGTTTTTTATAATTTGTATATATATTATGTAATAAACTCATGTTAATGATAATCATAACGCCTAATGTAGGCGTTATATTATTAAGATCTTAATGACCTGTAACCACTAAATAGGCACATAGATATAATGAAATGTGGAAAGGAAATGGTATTCCTCTATAATAAATAACTAAACAATTGAGAAAATTAATGGAAGGGACTCAAAAACGTCAAGAAACGACTTCCACTCTTCTTTATTGCATAGTTACGCTCGATGTATTTGGTAATTATACACAATATATTTACTCATTACACCCGATGTATTCGTGTATTGTAATGTGATTCCTGCGCTATTTAACACTATATTACCGAATAATCGATAATGTTTGATTTAAATCCCGTTACCATAAAGTGTTTTTGAACAGAATTTTCTAGAATTTAATATTACTACAGTCACATACCTACTAATAAAATATATGTGTATTTTATCGACAACAAGGCGTTAAAAGTATCAAAAGCAATTAGCACATACCTTAATGACTCATGAGTTCATAACATTTTGATTCGTAATACGGTTTTGGTTTTCACCAGAATTTTATTGTTCAAAGCACATTTTTCCAGTTACATGTAAATATTGTCCAACTGTCTCTTTAAATAACTTAAATAATGTCTACAAATTCCATCTTTCAACCTGTCACAGACAACATAAGCAGAACAAAAAAATTTTATCATAAAAATATGGATAAGTATTTGGTTGCCAACTACATCCCAGCTACATATTCCACAAAGATCAAGCTCTATACAAACATCTAGTGAAAGGTTGACAACTGCAAGTCGTGATATCTGAGTGCACGTGCATCTACACGTTGATTAAACACACATACAACACTTCACGTCACACATTTACCGGATAATTTCAGTTGCAGCGCATTCGTAATGCAAATAAGTGATCATGACTGTCAACTGTTACTTTAAAAAAATTAATGTTTGTGTTAAAATATAGTATATTCAACAAATATTTATTATTAAAACTAACCGTTTTCGATGTCAGCCGAAACCGTCCACCGTCCTCCAACCTTTTGTTATTCTTAAAGTATTTTATATACAATAAGTCCGTTATCGGCTTTTAGGAATATTCTTATGTTAAATAGCGCTTATGGTTGGATAAAAATCCTTATGAACATCAATACGTGTGTTCGATTATTTCATCCTGATATTTTTTTTTTAACCCATTACAATTCCACTGCTGGAATACGGGTCTCCTCTCATATTGAGAGGGTTAAGGCCATA
>DWDT01004593.1:0-11121 GCA_018245595.1 Microceris scylla
GCACGCAATTTCCTTATTAAGTAGGTACGAGTAAGCTGCACTTATTGAAAATGCACACATATAATTATAAGTGACACACATATAATTATATGTGACAAAGAGAATTATTAATTGGAATTATCCTTTAATTAAAATGTATACTAATGTTACTATAAGTTGTAGTGAGAAATTCTATTTCTTATTCTATTTCTTATTTTGACCAGTGAATATGTTTACCAACCGATATGTATATGTCGTATGACCCATAATATGTCGTTGTTGTAAAGTTAAATGTAAATGATATTATTTAATATCTTTATTATTCTATACCTGTATATTTTGTAGGCTTTTAAATATAGCTTGTTTCTTATAGCAAGCCACGATACTCACAGCCGTGACATGAATTTGTGTGCTGAGGCGCTCGTGGCCTAAAATACATTTCTGTTATAAATGTGCTTGCTAGTAAGAACACTGATTTAACTGTATTGTTTATTGAGTTGTTATGGGAAATTATTTATTGATTTGTTAAAGGGGTTATTTATTGATTTATAAAAGGAATTATGGACTGATTTGCAAAAAAAGATATTTATTGATTTGTAAAATGGTTATTGTTTATTCGTTTGTAAAGGAAAATATTTGTAATTTTATTAATGACTTAATTATTAATTTGAAAAAAAGGAGTTAATTATAGATTTTTAAAAGGGAATACAATAGGTACGAGTACAGTGAAATAGTATAAGCCTCATTATGTAAAAATTAAGGACTACGATAAATAACTTGACTGCCTCGTTGTTCGAGTAGTTCCCAAGCAATTCCCGAGCAGCAATTGCTGATCGGGAGGTCTTGGGTTCAAATCCCGGATCGGGTACTATTGGATTTTTCTAATTTGGAATTTCTAATAGTGACTCGGAGTCCGGATCTGTGCCTGGCGTGTGGTAATCATTTCACCACCCATTCCATGGGACGTAAATGTAACTGGTGAAACGTGAGAGTGTACTACACTCCCCTGCCTTCCTCTTCAAAGATTACAAGCGTGATGTTAGGTATAAATAACTGGGCAAACTGATCAACAATGGTTTAGGTAATGTTACACTACAAAAAGTCTGAGCTCGCCACAAGCTTTTAACTCAACGATAAACATAGCGCGTTATAGTTATGTACACAGTTTCACCAAAGGTTATTCTATTTATATACTTGAGTGAAACACATAAATATGTTATAGTTACAATAGAGTTATTTATATAATCAAGCATTCCATTCATTCTATTCATTTATATTTGGTACTCGTTGCCCTCTGTCTACCTAGCTAAGAACTTGAAGTGACGATATTATAGTAATAAAAAATGTTATTAATATTATAATCACGATACTAAAATGATAAAGCATGTAGGTGCGCAGAAAGTCCAAGACTCACCTGCCTTGATCACGTAGGTGACTGGCCCAAATACAAACTGAAGGGGTAGTTCAGTATCTGAAATCAGCCTGTATGAATGACGAAAGTGATAAAGGAAAATATATAAAAAAATAAATGTAAAAGTGATAAATGTAAACGAAACACGTTAGGTTTGTAATATCTGATAATCGGTGCTCTCTACCTACCCTGTAAACCCCGGTAATCTGGTATCATAATACAATAGTTATTATATAATACATACATACAATACACTCCTCTGCCTACCCCTTCGGCGATTACAGACATGATGTTACATATGTATTATAGATCAGAATAAAATATAATCATCTATTCATTCACATACAGTGCAAGTGCAATTTATTGTTGCGTATTGATCAACATAATAGCGGCTTGTTCGACCTGAGTGTACTAAGGTATAATAGTTCTATGCCTGTATTTTTGTTTTTTATGTGGTCTGCCCGTCAATATAACTTGCCCCTGTGGTGACCCAAGATCGATAGTTAACCGGCGCATTAAATTTTTACAGCTGGCCGGATGGTCAAACCCCACTCCCCTATATTGAATTGACATTAACTGTTGTTTTTATGGTCTACTTTGCATAATATATGCTTTGTATTATATAGAATAAAACATAAAAGGAAAAGTACCTAATGTATATGAACTTTCATTTCATATAAATTGTTTATTAATGTTAATTGTTTATTATCGCTAAATAGCAGGACTGATTTTTCATTAAAAAAAATATTAATTGCAATTTTATAAAAACTTAAAATTTAATTAAAAACAATATACGTTTGCAAAGGATACGACGAGTTAGATAGGAATAAATATAAAAGACATTTGCGTAAGATATTATTCGTTCACGTGTTTTTAAGTCCCTAAATAAATCAGTGTCGCGACAAACACGCGTCGCCAGGGTTGCCAGTCGGGCGGCTCTTTGTGAAGGAAAATACAACATAATTTTCTAAGCGGGATGAGTGCGTTCACACTTCGTTAAGTAAGCTCCGTGAGATCAAAGGGGAAAATCTCTCTATAATTATTGGCTCCTTTCGGATTCCTGTAATTGTTACTACACCTCCATCATTAAATAGCATATTGAAATCGTCGAAAATAAAATTGAATTTGAAAAGGAAATGTCTGATCCGCTAATGGTGTAATAATATTAGCGTTTCGGAAGCCGGACCATCGCTCCCTTTAAGACAATCTGTTCCGATCTCTGCTTATGATATAAGTACCTGCTATTGTTATTTCGCTCTGACAAGCTCTTGGTAACTTTTTTTTATTTGGATAGATAATTTAAACAATCTGTTCCTCTAAAATATTTTATTGAAAATTCTAAGTTTAAACTATGATTATCAGTCCCGTGGAAGCAACCCTTTCGGTTAGATTCGGTGGCTTAGATGTCTTTATGAGAGAAAGTTTAGCTTTTCCTATCTTCCTGACGTCCTGTCACATTTTGCTTACCCTCATCAAAAAAATTTTTATATACAGATTTGATTGATATTTGCAAAGTAAGAAGCGCGGCCATTGAATACCAGGAGAAAGTCGAGTCGTTGAGAACATCACCCCTGTAGTCAAAGTTCTTCAAGAGCTTGAAATTTTTCCTGGTGGTATTTTATGTCCTGGTGGTATGTTCTGGCTTCAATAATAAGGCTCTATATTTGTCGCTTCCATACGCATCAATCCTATAAAATTAAGCACCTTCCTTGACCCTCCCTCTTTAAGAATAGCAATACGAGTAGGTACGTCTCCACCGCGGGGTCGTAGACATTTAAACACCGAACCTAATCAAAAGGGTTGCTTCCACAGGACCGATAATTTGAGTTTAAATTTAGAATTTTCAATAAAATATTTAAGAGGCACAGATTATTTAAATAAAAAAGATGCGAATTACAATTTATTTTTATTTTTGTGTTTCCGAACACATAAGTTAGGTCTCTTCAAAACAAGGGTGAATTAGCTCTCCCTAGACATACGAGCTTCATTTTAGGACTCATCCGCGCTTTCCATCACGCGGGATCGTGGCCAAACGCTAGCGTATTATATGAACTGATAATATACTTAGGTTCCCGCGTCCAAGCGTGCGTTGTTAAACTTTATATAAACGGCATGTGTCAGGGTTTAGGGGATATCATAACATAAATTGAATTCAGGGCCTGATTTATAAACAGACCCATGTCACTGTCTGCGCGGAGTTTACTCATTATTTTTAAATATCGCTTCGGACAATAAAGTTCGTATTTGCATTGCCATGGAACTTTCTAGACTTCCAATTTTATATAAGCAAATAAACACTATATGTTACTTATAAGAGCCATTGTGTTGGAATCACTCTGCCAAGCACTACTTAATAAATGATATATGTACCTACATATACTGCTTTGATAATATTATACACAGTCCATAATCATGATCAACCCTTTTACACGAGTCTCCTCTCACGATGAAAAGGGTTATAGGCGTAATCTGCCACACTGATCAAGTGCGGATGGTAGGACGATAATTTCGATAGAGCCTTCACTCGTTGCATTTAAATTACAAGATTTTAAAACAGATCAATCAAGGGATTTATTATTGGATAATTTATACATCGGTTGGTCGGTATGTAACTAAGTTAGTATCGGAAATATAAATGGGACTGAGCTAATACAAGACAACGTAAAAAAAACTATAACTAACATCCAAAAGTTTTTCATATTTTATTTGACAGGAATAAAGTTATGCACTAGCATAATTAGTAACATAATTAACACTGAAACACCATTAAAATATCATACATTTACCATAAAAATCGTGTAAATTTTTCCTCAGTTTACGACTAAAGGGTATTCGACGTTCACTATAAGAAATCTGTGTTAACAGACAGACAAGTATCGTATTATCTCGATACCCCACAGCGAATTACTCCAGTTCTAAGGGTCGTGCTCAACTACCCTCGTGTAGTACCAGCCCATAAGTAACTATACTATACCCATTTGCACGTGGCAAGAAAGAGAAAATGTGTGAGAAAAGAGTGAATCTGATACCATTGAAAGGTATGTTTTATGGCAAAAAAAATCTGTAAGACAATATACATTTTGTATACTAGGTATAATAGAAAACGTAACATCAGACCCGTAATCCCCGAAGAAATCGGGAGAGGAGCGTAGTACCTACACGTTTTACTAGTTACGTTCACGTCCCACTATGAAATAGGCGGTAAGCCTATTGCCATACACCGGGCACAAATCCAGACTCGGATCTACTACTAGCAATTTTAAGTCAGAAAAACCCGATAGTAGCTGATCTGAGATTCGCATCCAGGACCTCCAGATCAATAGTCGCGCAGCAGTAGAAGAATAAATTAACGCATTAGGACACATGTACAAGAGCTACAGATTCTACTTAAGATTTTTTTATTAACTGACCTAACGTTTCTTTTTGAAATGTACTCAGATGTATTCAACGACACGGTTCTTTTATTTGTTTATCCTATGTAATTTCTCGAACATCGAAATCACTAAAAATAATATAACGAATATGTAAAGTACGTGAGGGTTGTTGACAGAAAGCCCTCTTTAACAAAATACACATTAATACGCCCAAAACCGGAAGGGTTAAGAACACTTTCGACAAAAATGCGCCATGTAAATACATTGCGTTGTTGTTTATAAACACTGAACGCTTCACTTTAGGTCTTTTACGTCGCATAAAGATTTTAAATACATTATTTTTAAAGAGCCGAAGGAGACCAAGGCTGACCTATCTTACCAAAAGAAGTCAGATACTGACTCTTGAGGGAATTATAACTGTCGGACATCGGTGTAGGACGTATAATATGTCAGGTGAATCTCGGGGAGTGTACTACACTCCTATCCCTACCATTTCGAATAATACAGGCGTGATGTTATTTATTCTTTTTATTCTTTGTGGTTAATATAAAAAACGACTTTTTAGTGTCTTTAACGCATTTTCAATTTTTGAGTAAAATTTCAAAATCTGTCTTTAATTGAAATTCCATTACTAAGAAATGTTATATCAGCAGCATTAGCTTATATTGTAATCCAATTTCCTCACCAGCTATAATTTTTATAACTCGTTGTATAGTTACCGTAATATTGCGGAAACCTAGCCTCCTAATAAGTAAGCATTTTCGTAATTTCTGTGGGTCCAGCACTAAATAGCGTAGCGGAGTTAATCCCTATTACTTAAACTTTGTCTATAGTATTGATTCAGCTTAAAATATCTTAAGTTTTAAAATTATAGGTATTTGTCTAGCTAGCTATCTGATTGGCCAGCAGCTAGCTAATAACTAAAGTAGCTTAAAAGTTGACTTATATTTAGTTTTCAGCAACAAATAGTATAGTTAAGGAGTAGTAAACTTGTAATTAACACCAGACAAAACAATTGTTCAAAGCGTTAATATTATGCAGGGACCGCAATATATTTCAAGTTGACTCCGACAGGTCAAAGACTGTTGACATAGAATAATTTATTTCAAAGAGCTTATACAACAAGTTCGTTGGGAGTCGATTGGCAGGATCTGATACTTATATTAGGCGTTACGTTTAGGCTTCTGTGTTATATTAGTAGTACTTGACAGTTGATTAGTATGTGCATATAACACATAGGTATATGAAGAGATTTGACTTATTAGCTTGTTAGGAAACTTTTTGGAAACGAAGAGCTGGAAATCGTGCTTAGTGGCATAGTATCGGAGAAGCCAGATAATGATAATCAGCTGGTTTGAATGTACGTTGCCTGTAGCACTGTTGATGATATTTAAATTAAGAGGGCGCGGTGCGTGGATGAATAAATCATTTTAAGTCTTCCTATCCGCGTTCAAATCAAAATCAAACCAAACCAAGACGCAATAAATCAATGTTCAATTACGTTCAGTCGTATTTACGTTTGTACAACAACTCACCTAATTGAAAATAATAATAATTTATAATGGAAATTAATCCAGTTTATACTGTTTACCGAGGAAAGCATCAATTTAATTAATTTAAAATCCTTTTATTGACTCACGAAATTATATACCAGAATCCATGAGGTATCTTTTCGTACATAATTTATACGCGCACGATAACACAATTCTTCAGTAAGCCTGCTATTTTGTTATAAGTCTCAGGCTGCCATTTGGTCGTACCTAAGTCCTAAGCCGCCATTTTGTGCCCAAAATGTGCTCTAGCCCTCTTGACAGTACAAACATTATAATAAAACATTTGGTTGAAAACACTTGGTATTTGAGGAAAGTTGATTTCTATTATCGAAAAATAATAATAATTCCCCATTTATAATAATAACAAAATCGATAGCGAATGTATTTCAAATGCGATTCTAAGAACAATGAAGAGCGTTTACCTTATTTTTTATATAGTATCGTGAATTGAAATGTCAAATAATTTATTTGATCATCCCGTTTACAGTAAAATTGAAAACATATTTTCACTTATATTTTAAAATAGTAGAATAATGGAAAACCGTTTGTACGTAACAGCCAATTTTAATTAGGCCTGCTTTATTATTTTAACTTTATTCGAACGGCGCAAACTAATAGAGTACACGAAAATTTACTTGGATGAAAATCGAGTTTCGCGACAAAAATTATCTCTGCAACACTGACCGGCACAGCCGTCGTAATGTTCAGTCATCTGACTGGAATTTTTTGAACTAGAAAACGTAACCACCAAAGAAATCCAAGCAAAATAAAATATTTTCAAAGAGATCTTAATGGATTCGTTACGAGCGACCCGGCCCTACTCAACGCGTAAAATGTTATGAGATTAAAAATATAAAATGTCACTCGCGCAAATACTTAACTCTCAACGGCATCAATAAACGGAAAATTGATAAACGCGTCAAAGATTTTAGCTTCATTTTCAGAAAAACTTAAAAAACAAAGCGTTATTTAAATAACTTTAAATGATATTTAGAAAACGACTATAACTCTAGGTTTAATTTCCATTTAAAAAGTAATTTCATTGAAATTAGGACTTATTTGTAATAGCTACGATATTATGACAATAACCATAGATATAAATAATTTGATATTTAAAATACTTTCTACTTTAAAAATAATTAAAATACAATGTTTTTAAAAACTTTGATATTTGAATCATCCAAATGAGACTAACTTTATTGCATTATGTTATCAAGTATAGAAACCCTGTATGTAGGTACATCATTCCTATATCGTTCCCCAGTTGAAATCGGGTCGCCTCTTTAAATATTATGAAGATTTGAGTTGAGGCATGCCTCATGAGACATGGTCTTGACCAAGCTGGTCTATAAGTGCTGTTCGCGGCAGGTTTCACTAGCCACAAAAAACATTACCAAAAATTCTAGGTGCAATAATTCCTCGTGGCGTTTTCCCTCGTTTTATTATGAGTTACTTTCGATATTTAAAACATATTTAACTACGTAAATTATTATTGAAAGTTACCATGCGTGCGTATGACTAAAGAGTCGAACCCTAATCTCTTATCAGTGGGACGCTGAAATCTGAACCAATAAAATATTATTAATTTTTATTATGCAAAATAATAAGTGAATCAATGTATTTAAATTAGTAAACTTTTAAATATTCCTAAAAAACATACAAATATTCATTCGAAATAAAAATTTTTGGTCGTGTTCCCTTATCTTATTTCTATACTCAAACATATCGCTAAAAATACGAAAATTGTGATACTTATAATTAATAATTTTAATTATAAGTATCACAATTTTCGTATTTTAGTTCGTAAGCCCTTTACTCAGGTAAATCGATTTTCGAGCTACTATTTAGTAAACTATTCAAGAGAGTATTACACACTCGAATGGTCCTGATTGAATGACGCTGGGTTAAATAGAATTTGGGTATTGAATTACGTCTAAAAGGCCCCGACGTACGTGGGCCCAATATATCGTAAATCACGGTAGATAGATAGATATATGGTGAGCAAAGAACGATCTATATCGCGGCAATCTCCCGCCACAGAACGAGTAAATCGTGCGACAGATATACGAACGCGGATTGAACGAACGAATTTAAACATAGAATGATTTATGGCACATCGTAAAGAGCGAAGCGACATGCACGGAAAGGGAAATATGTATGTTCAGAAATAGGTGAGGTCAGTCTTTAATAAAACCAGATTACTATTCCTTTAATACGGTGCGATTAGCACATGTTCAACAATGTTTTCAACTTTTAAACGAGCATTATAATTATTTGGAAACAGCTTTTATGTGTTTGATGAATGAATATTGGGACTTTAAGCAGAAAAATTTGAAGGACGTGCATTTTTTTAAAATGTTAGCAGCCCTTCAACAACAATTGAAACTTAACCACTTTCATAATTATTAACACAATAATATATTGTAAGTAGCATGCAAATATACATGAATATTATCACGCCTATTTTATATACGAATAGGAGTAAGAAAGATTAAGGATTTCCACTTATGTAGATACTACGACCTCAACAAATTCCTTAACAAACGTCTATTTCCGATGGGAATACCCTCATGGGTATACCCTTACAGGCATACCCCCATGGGAAATAGACGTGACAATATACATAAATGTACTCGTATGTTACTTTGACAGATTCTATGGTTACTAGAATTTAAAAAAGGTATATCATTTTTTATAAAGACCATCCATACCTACATAGATTCCTATTAAATAAATAAACTGGAAGATACACAAAAACAACCGGGAATATGTTTGAATTACCTAAATACGAACAGTAGGTACATTAAGTCCACGATAAAGCCTCTTCTGTTTTGACAGGCAACCATTTTTGCCTCACCCGACGTTTGTTTGGCTCCCTACAGGATTATTGTGCTCTCATAATGCAACGAAACAAAAAAACGTAGCTAATGGCCAGTCGTATGATATAATGAAACGGCTTAAATTTAATAATTAAATTTTTGTCCTGAGAAAATCCAGTAATGATTTTCATTAATTTTTTCATTTTGGATAGGGATTTTAATTATTTCATTTTGGATAGGTTTTGGGTAACGTTTAAAAATATAATTATGATTTTAGTAGGTACTGATTTTTTATTTTGTCATCGTCATGACCAATAAACAACTACATATATTTTATTACAAACAAGTCTTCTTTCATTATTCAAAGTATGTAATTGAATAATATACATTTTTGTTCAAACATCATGATCATCATCATCAGCCTATCTCAGTGTACTGCTGGACATAGAGTTCCTCAATAAGCGCCATCGCGCCCTGTCCCTTATTTATTTGTTTTTTCATTTTTATTCTTAATTCTAAATACTTTATTTACTACTGCTCTTAATTCTGGTACTTCTTTAATGTTAAATTATTAAATAATGCAGATATGTATTTATTTAGTATGGCAATTTTATAATACAAGTGGTTAAATTATGTATAATTCTATTCCATATACTGTTATAATAGAAGATTTAATTTTAATTCATAAAGTTATCATTTTAATTTAAATACTAATCTAAGAATTAAATTAATCAAGCTCAATTGTCAATCAGGACGAATTAATTAACGCGTTATATTTGCCTTTGAAACATGTACCGAAATATTTGAGGACAATTGATCTAGTCAAATGATGTAATAAGGAACTCAAACGTAAAGTGGGATTAGTAATCAAACTTGGATTGTTCGACGCAGCCTCCGCGGGGCGTCCTTAATTTAATATAATCTTTAAGTAAATATAACATCACCCTCCTCCTCGCCCCCATTTCATGATGGGACCATTTGGACACTGAGACCATATCACTAATGAATCTACTACTACTGAATGAATGAATGATGTAAGAAAGTGTTTATCATATGTTTAGAAGATTTATAGCTATTTTATTAGTAGCTATAAAGTAATAGAGCTTATAAATAAAAGTATTATAATAATAATTATCCAATTTTAGCTGCAAGCTGCACATCAATCTGCCAGTAACTTCTAGAAGTTACGCGAAAGTTGCACTGCACACAAACCCGCATGGTTTTAATAAAACTTAAATAATTCGTGCATCTTTAAACTTCTTACTGAGAGCTATGTATGTAAGTATTTGAAATTGCAACATGTCAGAAATATTTCAATTTTAGAACAATACATGTCAATTAAACAGTCGGAACTGTCGTAAATATTAGCTGTTTTCTGATGAACTTGAATTCAGTCATTGTTCGGGGACTTTCGCCGTCATATTTTAGCGTCAGTACCTTGACCCAATTGTACGTTTGCGGTCAGCGATAACATTGCAAGGGACGAAATGAATGACTAAAATGTATTTTTGTACATGAATAGAAAAAGATGTGAGACGTAGGCACACTATGATCAGTTTATAAAGAATAATAAGGGATATATAATTTTTACGTTACGTCACATTAGTTCAGATTAAGTTTCAGACTATTCATAGTTTTAATTATAATAAAACCAACATAATTACACATACATTTCTAGACTAATAGATAAATATACAAACAGACAATTTTCCATTAGATCTGTACCTATTGACTGATTCTGTTTGCATGTAGGTACACGGAATACTTACCACATCGTAATTTGCGAGGAAAGTCAGTAGTCTTAAAATTGGTCCGAAGATGAAATGCTTTCAATTCAATGTTAAAAGCGACGTACATATGTACATAATTCCTCATTCGGGCCACCGGACTGCCTCGTTGGTTGAGTGGTTGCAAGCGTGACTGCGGATCTGGGAGTCCTGTATTCAAATCCCGAGCCGGGCATTATTGGATTAATATAATTTAGA
>DWDT01004594.1:0-11118 GCA_018245595.1 Microceris scylla
GCAAAATTTAGAACTAAAAATATCGTATACACAGAAGTACTTTAAAAAAAGGTTCTTTATATTAAAAACACTTTTATATTTTCTTAATTGATTTCTAAATAAAAAAGTAAATTAATAAATTTGTTTTTACATCATACTGGTAAACATTTTGAAGAGTATCGTATGCAACACGATTAAGTGTCTAACTTACGCAACCCAGCTCTGGGCGGGTCGACGATGGCGATGACGTCATCCCCGACAGTCCTGGCCAGCACCGAAGGCAGGATGTCTTCCGCCCTCCCCGCAAAGAAGTCCGCGTTGTTGATGTCGTTCAGTTCAGCGTTCGCCTTCGCGTCCTGCACCGCCTCCGGGACGACCTCCAGACCTAACACTTTGCCGCAGTGCTATGAGAAAAATTATCGTTATAACTTTTCACCTGTTATATAACAGTACTGTGCTCTGAATGGAAATTCATTAAAAGGAATATAAAAAAATCTACTTTTTAAAATGGATATATTTAATTACGTAATTATTTTTTTAGAAATTTACTACTGTTGTCTTTTACTCATGCGTGTTTCGAAATGCACATGTACGAGTTTTAATTCAATGTCAAATGTTAAAGAGTGAATATCTTTTTACTCATATAATGTAAATAAGTACTGAATCTTCTTTCCTTAATTATTATCTATGAATCACCTTAAATCTAAATATCTTAGCCAGTTTGTATTAATCAAGTCAATATTTCGTACAATAAACAACTAGTTTATCGTTCTGCTGTTAGAAACGGGTGTGCTCCTAAGTAAAGGTCAATCAAGGTTGAGTTTTCAACAGAACTATAAAGACTATGAAATCCTCACCTTGGCGAAGCATAAGCCAATGGTCCCCGTACCACAGCAGATGTCCAACACGGTGGAGTCGCTCTTTGCCCGGCTCAAGTCTATCGCAGTCTGGTACAGAATATTTGTGCCAGCTGTGTTGATCTGTATGTACAAAAATTCTACAAATTAACATTCATTTGAACAGAAAGCAATTCATTGTGTATTTAAAAACTATCATATGGAGACATTGTTCTCAAAATTTCCCTACAACCTATAAACTTATAGAAGCTTCATTATGATCCATATGGTTCTAGAAACTATATTTAATTTATGGACATGTCCAGCAAACAACATCTAACTCATTGAACTATAGCGCCATTATTAAATGTACTTGACGAAATTTAATTTGTTGGAAATTATTAAACATATATTGTAAATATTAATATATCACTGACCTGGAAGAAAGCTTCAGGCGATATCCTAAACTGAAGACCCAATATTGTGTCAACAATGTGGGTGGATCCCATCAGGTGCACTGGCTTTGCACTGCTTTCCCCGACCCTCCTGCCATGTCAAAAGGTATTTAGAATCTTGTATTACAGTCTACCATCAGCCAAACAAGATAAAAACTGATTACAAGAAGAAGAAGAAGATAAAAACTGATTACAAGAAGACCATTACATCACTAGTTATAGTGATAATACTTGTCTTAGTTGACCAATACTTGTCTTAGCTGAGCCTCCCCAATAATCTATGAAGAAATTGGAGTAAGGAGAACATGACAGCAAGGTAGCCACAGTTCTGCATCATAGATTAATTGTCAATTGCCAAAATCTATAATTAACATTAATGTTTTGGCATTTTCTCAGTGAATCTAAAAAACTATTCTTATATGGATAAAATTGGACTTAACAACTAATACCAATTATTCAAACTTAGAATCTAAAGTGTGGCAATAAGCTCCTTGTGTCATTTGGACTGTATAATGCTAGACACAGTATCCTCAGTGCTACTTGTCTAGATCTCATCAATATGAAATTATCAATAACACAAATTGCAGCCTCAAGTTAAGAGACAAGTGTCTGTTGGTTGAGAGCACTCAATCTCACATCTTATAAATAGTTTCCAAAAGTTCAAAATTATAGAAGCACTTACTTTTTTGTAAAGACCTCGAAATACACAGACTTGATCCCACAGGCTTTAGACTCATCTGTACTGAAATGCTCAACAATTTGTTCTTTTAACTTAATCAATTCTTCATCTGATAGGGTCTAAAAATATCATTAACATCAATGCATAAAAAAATGTAATAAATAGATTTTACAAAATGTATTGATTTTACGATGTAAAGGTTGTCTGGTAGAGATTGCTTGTTAACAATAAGACCGCCTTTTGTAACCTCTCGAAAATTTGTAGTCTACATATGTATGTTGTATTATAATCTTGGTGTACAATAAAGAATATTTGTATTGTATTGTATTGTTACATAACTACATATATAATAATTGTAACTAATCAAGCATAACATCTAACACTATGACACAACATTAAGCTAGCAAATATACCTGTGGATGCATGGTAATAATGAGCATAATTTCTCCAGAGGATGTAGACTGTCTCACAGTCAAGCACTTCCAGTATCCTGAATAGTCAGCAGGTGAAAATGGTGGCATTTCAGATTTTTGAATGAAATCTTGGAATATCTGGAAAATTAACATTTCATTGAATTTATTCAAAAATGCTAATGTTGTTTTGGTTATGCTATATTAAGTTTATAAAAATGTTAGCCTTACCAGGACAGCCTTCTTAGTTTGTTGAGGTATATGTATGAGGCTATCTATAGGTGCGACTGCCACTGTCCCTGTGGCATAACTCCCAAGCCTGAATCCAACTGTAGGCTTGTTTGTCTCTTCATCAATACCAATAGTAAACTCACACTTATTTCTGTACCCCTCAGTTACTGGTGATCTCTCTATAGTTCTAAGTTCAAAACTGAGTCCATTGTGTATCTTCCTGCTCGCCTCTATCTCACCCCTCTTTGTCTTGTAGATTTTCCACATCTCATTATCAAATTTATAAAGTAAGTGTCTTATATCTTTGTTTTTTAATTTAAGCTGCAAATACGGATAATAAAAATTTAAAACAATTCAATCAACCGATCATATTAAAGGAAAGACTGATGTGGCAATGAAATATTAGAGATAGAATAAATACTTTGTAATTACTTTTTGGTCATTTCTCTAGGTGTCAAATAAAAAGTAATGGTCTGATTCAAATGTATTTTTGAACTGTGTTCAAAGCGAGACACTGTAATAGAATAAAATGTCAAACTCAATGCATTTTGTTTATCTTACATTTTGCACTTTTCCTAGCCATGAAATAAAGAATCAATTTTATGAACAGTCTATTGGAAGATCAAAGAAGGATATTACTTGTGTTTTATTAATATTTTATAAATTAAAACCACTTTATACTTAGAATTCCACATTTATGTTTATAACCAATTTGAACTATGGCTGCACAAATTTACACTAGTAATATGTTGCTAGTTATTAACATCATTTAAATGCCTGTCCAGGTAGAGAGCTATCATAGAATCCTTGATATGTCTAAAGGGTAAAAAAGACATTGTAACTTACCTGCTCCTCATATTCAATGTTCCAGTAAGGAGTTGTGGCATCTTTTAGTCTCTCTTCTTGGCTTCTGTTGACATCTTCTTTTTTCTTCTTGTTATTTACAGAATTTTCTCCTACCAACTGTCTCTTTCTAAACATAGGGTCAGGTGCAGGTTTTGCTGGGGTTGCTTCAAGAATTTTTCCTGCAAAATATTTTAATTAAATATTCTTCATGAAATTAAATTGATTCATAGTTATTCATTATAGATACTTAATAAACTATGAAATGTTAATGTTTGCAAGTTACTAGAAGATATCTAACTTAAAAATAATTAAATATTGCAACACTTGTTTTGTTATCCACACAATTATCTTATTTTCTAAATCAATACTGTAGTGAATAGGATACTCTAAAAGATATGGGGTACTGTGTTTTCGACTGAGAAACAGATGTAATTGAATATATACCACAACTTTCCAAAACTACAACCTAATATGTCTTTCTTAATAATATGATTTTTTGAATAAATAGACTATATTACCTTTCCAAGAGAACCCGGTGAGGCTGGCGATGGCTTTGTTTCTCTCCTCTTCATTTTGAAAGCAAGCATATAGCCAGTGGCTGCCATTCTTTGGTCGTTTGATTTTGCTGGGGTTCAGGCCCAACTTTTGATTCATTAGTTTCTTTAATTCCTGTGAAGACATAAATATCCATTAAAGATGTAAGTTATAAGATCACAAGAAATTTTATGTCATAGTGTTGGGCTCATATATCAGCCTGAAATGAATTTGTATGACACTTGGATTATACATTATCACACTGGTCAAAAGTATCTTAACTATATCTCATAGTTCTAGTTAGAAAAAAGATTCAATTATTAGATCCATCCACTAGATGCTTTTAAGCAAGCATATATTCATGAACATTTGCCACTTGTCATACATCTAAGGTAGTCTGTGTAGGCATTGATACACTTGGCAAAAGGTCATGTTGGATACGACTACATCTTAGTTCAGGGTGGTGAGTTAGTAGAGAATTATTGCTACGATTACCAATGATAGTGGTGTTATTGCAATTCTTTCTGCCACTCGACAATAGTGGGGTAAGCAGATATTATTGAGACCAAATACTTTTTACCAAATAGGATAGCTAAGTTTTCCGTAGTTTAGTTTCCTCATGAGCATGATATTTCTAAATCAGAAACGCCCATGCTTGTAAAAGAGTCTGTCTGTTAATTAAACTTTCACATTATTGCACAAAGTATTCTCATCTGGGTAAAAGTCTCTTTAAACGACGACCATGTATGTAGAAGTTTCGAAATAAATTTGCTTAGATCCTATCAGTTGGAATCTTTAGACTGCTTACTCCTAGAGAAAATACGCGCGTTAAAATGTATGTAAGTAAATAATTAACTTTTTCAATTACCACTATTCCATAAAATTTCGGGAGCCCCTTCAATTCAATTTTAAATCTCTCCGACGAGAAACCACCGCGGTCAAGGTATGCATATTCTTCGCTATTATCCTCAATTTTTGAACTTTCAGAGTTCGTTTCTGAAGTCGGAAGAATTTCTTGCGACATTTTGTTTCTTTTATTGCTTGCTATTATTAGTCAGCACAACATTTATACTTAATTAAATTATCTTATAGAACATTTTTATTAATATGTAGTTTTGAAAAGTTCGGGGTGAGAGGTTATTTGTTTACGGTACAGATTATAACCGATGACGTGAAGGTTATGTGTCATTTTTGTGACATTAGTAGGGTCGGGTTTTTTTTTTTAATACAATGCGGTACTGCCTTAGGCTTTGATTCTATCTTTTCTGACAAATATACTTTTGCGTTTACAAGTTTACTCATTTTGTATTGATACGTGACGTCAATCAGCAATATTTTATGGCATGATAATCTAGTCTAGTAATTAAGAAAAAGCGTGTTTTTCTTTTCTGGGCGATATTGATCGATTCATATAAAGGCAAGTCGGATTGATATCGTTTTAGAGACAAATTATCAGATATCACAAAAATACATCTCTAAATATTTGAGTAGTCGATATATAGTTTTGGTTCCAAGGTTACGATTGAATGAAAACGCTAAACTTCATAAATTATTTAATAACTTATAATATTCTATTATGTTAAATTTGTAACATTAAAGTTTAGGTAATAATGGTACGTTTAAGTATTATATTTACACAATTAAATGGAAACAACAATAATATAATCTCTTTAGTATAAAGTTTTTATACTGTAATATTATTAGTATATGAGAAACAAAAATGTAACAATTTTTGTGCTACAAATATATACTTCGGGCAGTTCATACACCTTGCGACATATGTAATAAGTCTAACAATTTAAACCTGAAGTTATCCTGCGAAAATTGAACAGTTTGTTACATCTAATACAAGTACAAGTTGATAAGCAAGTACAAGTTGGTGCACAATTCAGACTCTCAAAGGTTGGAGTGGCTAACGGATTCATTGCTTTTCTAATGTTTCGCAGACCCATCTTTATTACCCTAAGGTCGGTCGGCGGATCACGACAGTAATACATTAGTATCATTACTTAACAGGGGAGTTAAATCATAGAACAGCAAGCTGCCCGAATAAAGAGGAGTCTTCGAAGAGTGCATTTTTATCGCATAAAATCTACCAGCGTCGTTAAACTTAGAATTTTAAATAAACGGCGATGTTGCCGGTAATAATGATTGAAAAAAAAAACATTATAATATTTATTGATATTATTATTGTACGTTTTTAAGCCAAGTTAACATATCACATAAAAAACAAGCTTGGGTTTCGTACTATCACAGTTCAAGGTTACTGAGTTTGTAATGTAAAATGCAGCACGTTGGCCTAAAAATGCCTAAGTCCCAAGTTCCGAAATGCCCAAACCATATTTTACCAATTAAAAATATTGCACAAAACACATCTAAAATACGATAGAAAAGAAATATTATGCACTTGACAATAACAGAGAGTTAAAATAGATATATAGTGAATTAGAGTACACAGTAAATTTATTCTGTTATAATAGTAACAGTGGAAGTTATATGAACCATAAAATTGTGTCTACAATAAAAAACTGTCTATGTGGAATTATAGATATCTGTACCTAAGTTTCCATTGAAGAGGAGGACGTTAATTTTATTTAATTAATAGTTAGTTATGATGAACCTTCGAACTTTATCAAGATAATCCAGCGCCTATTAGATTTTTTTATTGCATTATAATAATAATAAAAACTACAACATTTCATTGTTAAAATACTTTAACCATACGTGCTACTCGGTGCTTTTTATTCGAAGGCGCGAGGAGCGAGAAACAAAAACATAGGTTCACATGACAGTTCAAATACAGAATAAATCTTGTGATATTTAATACTTTTTAGAGTAATTAATAACCATATTTTATGTTATTAAAATAAAAATGTTTCTATGTGAACTGTTTATACATTAAAAAGAAATATCAAATAAAAAGTAAAAATATTTGCGGAGTTCCGTAATATAGTTGAATAGTTATTCAACTTCATTATGATTTATGATTTTACGTATAATGATTTCAAGAGCAAAATAATATGTAGTTAAACTATAAAATAAATAGTTTTAGACTAGTATTTTTGATTTAAGCTTTTCATTGGGACGGTTCATGATTTTATACACGCAAATATCACTTCTTATGATGAAGGAATTCATGGTAAGAAATCTAAAAATTTTAGAGTTAATTTCAAGGCGTGGCTAGTCAATCTGCATTTGGTCAGCTCAGCAGACTCAGGACTTATTCCTCATAGTATAATATAAGATCTTTTGACAATAACGGAATGATAAAACAGTTGTAAATTACAAAGGCAAAATAAATTATGAGTAAATTAACTGCGTGACTGTAGCTATTTTGACAACAAGTAACCCGTTTTCCTTCATCAAGGTTAACAACAGTGCAACAGTCTCAATCATTTCACAAGTTATTTAAATAAGATTTCATTTAGTATTTCAGAGTCCCATTGGTGTGAACTAAGTAGATTCTGATAATGGCCATGGCAAAAGGCGAGCGCTGCACGCTCGAGTCATAGGAATTTTTGTTTTTATCAAATTCACTGGATAACAATTTCAATATCATATGTATTTTTTATTATTATCTTTTATGCCTAGCTATTTGTGTGTTCTTAGTTAAATAAAAATACATGACATTATATTGTACCAACACATATAATTTTCATCATTTTAAGATTTCTATTAGTGACTAGCTGCGTCCGCGACAACCTTCGTGTTAATTGATTTTTTGTCAAAAACGATCCAGCCCTATTAGGTTTCAGGGGTTTTAATTATTTTGTACGGTACTGTAAAACTTTTTAAAAATAAAAATAGCCTCAGTTAATCGTCATAACATCATCTATCTGGCCAGGAAAGCCCTATCAAAATACGTCCAGCCGTTTTGGAAATAATGCAAAACAACAAACAGTCGCAAACAATATCAAATATACTTTAGCATGTAGTAATTTAAAAGCTATCATTTTGAAACAAATAGACTCTTTAATTTAATTATATGTACAGACAATAGATAACAAAAAAATGATAATAATTATTATGACATCAATATTACATGATTAAGTAATATCATCCTAATCAAAAAGCAGTGAATATATCATTTATTATTATTTAAACGTTATTATTATTTAAACGTCCAAAAGCAACAGGTTAACGATATAACAATATCTGTAAATAAAATTACATTATTTATATTCAATAAATGTCACTAGAATACCCTTTTTCTTTGATGCCATGACTAGCAATAAAAAAAGTGTAAAAAGGACAGGACTGGAAACTAATGTGATAATGTGATGAAGAAAACTATAATGTTTTCTTGTTTTCTTGCAAAAGTAGAAAATGTTATTTAGACCTTGACACCTCTAAATTACAACTACATTATGTTTATAGAAAGTCATCTTTTTAACTGGATAAAATTGTTAAGTTCACATAAAAAGTTATTTGTCATAAAGCAGGTACTTACTAGGAAGAAATCTCTGAAGACGGATTAAAATAATCAACTCATTTTACATTAATAAATTTACAGATAAAAATTCAGCGAAGCTACACTTCACAATTAGAATTAAATGCTAAAATTCGAATTCTACGATTAGAATTGTCTTTAAATATTAATCTCTCAATGTGGAAACAATGTTTTGGCATACAATTTGGAGTAACAATCACCATACCTCTGGAAAAAGTCATCATTCTTGTGATTCATTTAATTTCATTTTGGCATTGTAAGCAAAGAGCCTTTTCAAAATCTCTCTATCTTGTTCCTGTTTTTGTTTTTTCAACTGGGCAATTATTCCAAGTTGCTTATTGACAGATGCAGTCAACGAAGGTCTGATATGTTTCAATAGCATAAAATCAGCTTCCGCTTCTGCAGGGTTCCAAACTGCTATATGTGCTCTACCTCTGCGATATAGAGCCTTTTCATTATCTGTAAAATGAAATTTATTAAAATAACAACTTATCCATTGGAAATTTTGTTACCAATGTAAAGCTTATTATAATGTATTGTCGGTAGGATGGTGTAATAGGGCATTAAAATTTATATGAAATCATAAACCATAACATCACACATATCCACATATAGGAGTAACGAGAGGAGTGCAGTAATAAACTAAATGTAATTGAGAAAATATAGGCAATAGCATGAAGATAAAAGTAATGACACAAGGAATTATAATATTTGATATAACTGGAAATCTTTTAGATGTGTACAATCCTACATGGGGTCCATTCTCAATGGGTTTGAGTATAGGTAGACCCTAGCTCTTATTCATGTAGTAACCTTGTGCAAAAAAGCCTCCTTTGTTCACCTAAGAACATGAGACCTTTAATAACAGAAGTATGAAACTTAATGTGTTTACTTAAGAATAGAGTTCACAGAATATAATGTGAATCAGATGTAATTTTTAAATCACTGTTAACATATTCTCAGAGTATTGAAATAATTTGTTTAATTCCTTAAAGACTAATCTTTATTCCATTTTATACTCACTTTTATCATATTGTAATATATATGTGCAGTGTTCTATGACAGGATAGTAGTCCTCCTTTATCAGTTTGCATTGACAATAATTGAGTAACAATGGTAGCTTTATATTATTCAACTTTATCCATTCGTCGTCACCTTTCCTTTCTCTGTGTAAAGTACAAAAAAGAGAGATAAATATATGTATATGTCACAGTATGATTGTTAACTCTGTTACTTTATAAAATATCATAATTTGCCTGATTTAAACAGCAGACTTGTATCATAAACAATTTGCATTGGAGCAGAGCTGCATGTAGTAGCAGGATATATGAAAAAAGTGTGTGTGTGCAATTCACACATGGTAGAAGTGCAACTTCCGAAAAGTAGCCTATGACAGATTGAGTATCATGAGTATTAAGATAAATGTATTAATGAGATTGTAATATTCACATAAATAATAATACACAAATGATTCAACACACTTACTTTTTACTAGAGTTTTGTAATACACAGGCGCAAACACATATTAAACACATACTAGCATATACACAGAATGCTTGGACAAAGAGCAAGCTTAGAACAATATAGATATACCCATTAACCCACTACACAAGTTGCATGCATATGCACAATACTTAGTAGATGAGAGATGGGATGCTATGAAGTATCACACAAAGAGGAGATTGAGAATATAAAATACTTTGCAATGTACTCTATTTCATTCTCTCACTGACTTAACTCTATATATTTATGTGTTCGTTTCTTTATCATGACACATTTCATTTTATTGAGTTCTAAATCACAATGATTTTGAAAGAAATTTCACTTCAACAATTAATCAGTAATCACAATATGTTCAAACATGATTATAAGTGATATCATCTATTTGGCAAATTAAAAAAAATCTGTTTTGATTATGAGTAGGTCTCTATACTATACATCCCTAAATGTATATATATCTGTACATACAATTGTACAATTGTGACTATTTTAAAGTGTGACTATTTTAAGGTGTGTGGGTTATATAGGTACATAATTACAAATATAGCCAGTTTTCTGAATGCTCAAGTAAGATACTTACTTAATCATTAGTTGTTCTAATATTCCCAATGCCTGTTCATATCTTTCCTCTGCCTCATTGTACCGTTTTTCATTAAATAATTCATTCCCCCTTTCTCGCAACTCAGGTATCTTTGCAATCCTTTCTTGTTCAGATAATTGCCATACATCTTTCTCATACTCGTGTTCCTTCTCCACTTTTATTAGTTCTGAAAATAAAACAATAATAGCACCAAAAACTGAAAATATTGACTGATATTCAGTATACAAATTATGACAAATGTAACATCATAAATATGTATGTAATTCCTGAAAATGTTGTTTACATTCCACTATAGAATAGGGTGTGAGTCTATCAGTGGCGTAGCTGGGGGGGTGCGAGCGGTACAGTCACACTGGGCATCATACAGGAAAGGGACATCAAAGTGGACTATCAATTCTTCTAATTTTTTTTTCAATCAAGAATCAAGAAATGTCGATACTTTTGATTTTGAAAATGTGATTAATGACTTTGCTAGTCAAAAAGCGCGTAATGTTCGTTTTTAAATTTTTGCAATATTTTGTACCAAAATCTAATGTTATAACTTATATATAGTTATTATAGTTTTGAAGCAATAAAAATTTATATATCTACTCTACT
>DWDT01004595.1:0-11117 GCA_018245595.1 Microceris scylla
ACTCCTGATCGACCCATTATAATTCCACTGTCGAAATATGGGTCTCCTCTCATATTGAGAGGGTTAAGGCCATAGTCATAGATCTAGCATCATATTAATATAAATGAAATTTAATATTAATATTAATGAACGGTTAGAATCATGTAAATATAAATAAAAAAAATAATTTATATTAACATCTCTTGGATGATCATTGAGTGCGTATATGATGAAATAAAATATTTAAATTAACATTCCGTAGCGTAACAAAAATGTGCCGAATGTCGCGAAATCGCATCAACATTCACACATCTGTCGTAACCGTGGAGGAAAATGTCGACAGAATCCAATTAGAGGTTTATATACTACTATTGTTTTATCAGATTCTTTCTAAAATTGCCAAAATAGAATATAACTTATTTTATATAAAAGCGGCTGACAGTGGTCGGTAATGAAAAGCTGGAGGAAAAAATGTGATTTTGTAGATGTACAGCGGTCGTCCGAACAACCAATGATGCACATTTATGCATGTTACATTTTTTTAAAGTAGGAATAAGCTCGCGTTTGGCTGCAATACCACCTGATGGAAAGAGAGATGCAGCCCAGGATGTAGCACGCTCGCCTAGAAAGTGCCTATTCACTCGTCTTTTGAACAATTTGAATATTATTCATATAAACTGTTGCCTGAAGAAACCTTTCCAATGTGAGTCCCTGTTCACATCTATCCAGTATCCAATAACGAGACAATATAAGAAGAGATTATGGTGACAATATGTAGATAGGAAAGAATTTTATCTGTTTCCAGCTTTGATCAAAAGTTCACAACTATTTTATAGATTCGGTGAGAATTTTGAGAAATCTATCTGAATTGCTTTGACTTATGTAATGACTCAACTATGCGTACCATTTCCGTATTAATATGAAATTAGCTTTAGATTTGGATGTAACGTATTCTAAAACTGACGCCGGTATTTCCCCGAAGATATAGGCAGAAAAGTGTAGCACTTAGTTGTAAAATAGACCTGTGATGTTTTACGTACCACCATAGAGTAATGGGTAATCCTATCAGACCATAGATAAAAATTTATTCCGCCTTAAATTTACTATTCTAGTCACGCTCTTTATTTGAAGCTCACATAATGTCACACTGCCAGTATCTTTTTCTTCATTCATATGTATCGTGTATAAAATGTAGGAATTTCAAGGTGTATTAGATAAATTATCGGTTTTAATATATTCTGACGAGATACGGAACTCCCTTGAGGAGAATTAAATACTTCAGCTATGCTTCTTAAATGTTAATTTCATTTATATTAAAACTAAAAAAATAAGTTTTTTTTATTTTTATATTTATATTTAGCTTTATTTCGTAGTCGTGGATTTGATTTGACTAAGGTTAGACCCTAAATTAATGTCAAGTACGAAAATGTAAATTTTTGAGACTTTCTCATTTTCATCCTAATTTTACCTAATTATCTCTGTAGTTATAACCTATATCATTAACAGGAAATTGTTATTTCTTAGTACGATCAAACTTTATAATTAGTAGGGGAAATTTCGGTAATTGGGAACACATAACTTCAAACACTATTAAATAAAAAAATTGAGTCACAGATGTAATCAACATTTATTGCAATAGTAACTTTGGTAATCTACCTTATCATCATCATCATCAGCCTATAGTTGTCCAATGCTGAACATAAGCCTCCCCTAGAGCGCGCTACGTAGCTCGGTCCTCCGCTTTCCTGATCCAGTGTCTACCGGCGATACTACGTATGTCGTCGTCTACTTACATAGTAATAATATCAAAATTCTTCAAAGTAAACCACATAATTAAAAAAAATAAAATAAAAACACTGCCGTTCCTTTTTACCCGATATAAGACGAGGGAACAGTCCGTGGGGGAAATAGGAACGATATTGGGTAATTGGGACCGATAATTAAATAATTATAAACCTATTAGGTACTTGGTTTGACATAAATCACATTTGTAACCCTTACTAGACTGGCCAGTGGTATATTTTTTATGTCTTTTCAGTTGTGTAAATGACGCACATGATCCAATCTTCTCTAGGTGAAGATCTAAATTTTTCCGCGCAGATTATACAATAATAAAGCTCTTTATTTTCATTGACCTCTAAATATTTCTCCAAATTTTTCTTTAATTCCTTTACCTTTAATTTGTGGCTTCTTTTTTATTTTGAACGTCTTTTCCGATTTTTCAATGGTAACTTTCTCTTTTTTAATTTTCCTCTCAATTTGTATTTCTGTTGTTTCTTTAGTTGATATTAATAGGCGTATTGGAAAAAATTTGAGAATGCTTCTTATTTCGGTGTTTGGAAGTTATTGATGTTAGAGGAACGGCAATTTATCTGCTTTTACTTGCTTAAATAGTGTAATATTAGGTACTGAATGTTTGATGGCAGCTTTACCCGAATTGCTCCTTTTGGTCTTGACATCATGAAAATGCACGACGAAGACCTTTAATGTCGTCCTTGGGTGTGGCTTTTCTTCCATAATTTCGAGGCATCTAAAATAATCATCTAATGTCAGAACATTTTTACATGATCAATCAAGTGAAAGGGGTACCTAATTAGGAACGTTTTCATTTACCCCCTTGTCACTGTTCTTAATTACTCCAAGTAGTCAGCCTAAATCAAAATGGCCGTTACACAAAACAGAATATTTGTTAACTTTAACACGTGGAGTCTGTTAGCGAATATTATATACAAGATGGTAACGGAATAATGTTGTCGATCAATAACTACATCTCTATACATTATCGATTATTACATACGACGAAAATTAATATAAAATTACAAAATAATTTGTCAAACTTACCGTCACAGCATGGGTCCAGTTTCCCGCCGACTTTCCCCTATTCCTTTAGACAGCTACATATAAAGTATGTACGTTTTAACACGTTTAGCTTTTAACGCATTACAACAGTTATTGCATTGGAACTAATACTTATTATTATTGTTATATAAATACCCCAGGTCCTTCACACACTAGATGGAGAGCACCGATTGCCACGTATGTCTTCCCACCAACCCGACAGCATTCTACATTCATTACACTCTCACACGTGCATGGATTACGAAAAAACGTCAAAAAACAAATGTCATCTAATTGAAAAAGTGGGTAGAAATTCTATTAAGTCACTATCGTTACGTGACATACATTTATCTCCAACTTGAACGATGGGAAAGAACGGAAGAGCGTAATTAATAAGCAACGGCGAGTATGTCGAAACGAGCCGCTTCACCTTACGTCACTGCGACGTAACGTAGGCAATGTTACCTGCGTTTCGTCACAAGGGCTACCCAAAGATAACCGAGCGTTGCTTCTTTTTTTTTCTCTTTGATTCTAATATCGTCCAGATATTTTTGCCGGAAATTTTTAGTATTATGCCACCTAAGCTTCTTTTTAACCCGGCTGTTTTAAAAAAAGTTTATATTAATTGTAGTTTTTTCCTTATTGATTGATATTTGTTCATCTGAGCTCTAAGTTTTTTTTTAACTCAGGTTGTTTCAAAAAAAGTTTATATGATTTATGGTTAGTTCCTCTATGTACGGTTATTTGTTTCCATCATTAATCCTTATCGTGCCACTGTTGGAGGCTGTCTTCCTTTTATTTTTTTAAACGAGAAGTAACCATAACTTTCCATACTAAGTCGGCAGACTTTACATGCCTTAAAAATGCCTTAAAAAATGTATTCTAGGGTGTACAAGCGTCCGCCTATCTATCTACGCTATATTTAATATCGATAAGTCGAGTTATCAAGTTAATATTTGCGCAAAGGCAATGAAAGCATTTAATTATATAACAAAGGCATGAATCATTTGAACACTATCTGATTATTAGACGGTTTTACATTTTGGGTTATTAAATAAATTTCCAGTAAAAAAATTTATGATGTTATACTTTTTTTGAATAAATGTTTTCATTAATATATTATATTGTGGAAATTCGAAAATGTGCACATATTTTTGGTGACGATGTGGCAACCCTCACATGATCACAAAATAAGTTAACGAACCGCCCGATAGTTCGTTGAAATGAGCAAGACGTTGTTTATGGTCGTTGACATTAGATCTTTTGCAATCTGTGACGCCAGCGAAATGTACAATGTTCATAGTAAGAAGCCAGAAAGTAAGAACTTTTTACTCTCTATCTTTCCTCCAAGGCCCACAACGCTAGATCTGATAGACAGTATAGTTTAATTTAGTTCTTTTTGTCACCATCTTCTTATATTTATGGAATGTGTATGAGACAGAAAATTGCAAATTACTAGGAACCTAGTTCAAAGAACTGCAAACATTCTTCTTTTTACCATATTTTACGAGACAAATATCAAAAATAAACAACACATGGTCTTCATACCAGTTTTTTTTAATTACATTTTTAAAGTTACATGAACCTTTACTTACTTTGTTATACCTTAAAACACTTCGTCAAATATCTCGTTCTAATGTACACAGAGTTTTTATTAGTTGGTTTTTGTGAAAAAATGACATTTAAATATCAATCTAATGTCTCTATTTACACCATCAGCTAATAACAATGAGAAAGAAGAACTGTTTCCCATGTAACATGAATTATAGGCATGTTCATATTGATATGTGAGAAAATGACATTGTATCAACAACTTGGTGACATTTGCGCAACAATCGAACGTCGCGGGAGAAAGTTACCAAGATGTCACGATTTCGACCCTTGCAAGTTGCAACTAACGAGGAAGAGAACGGGGAACATATCCCATTATGCATAATAATAAGATGAATTACTGGAAAACGGAAGATGAGACATGTTTGTAATGTGTTTACCTATAATAATAAACTTTTTGTTTTTGGTATAGTCGGGGGTAAGTGAAAAATTATTAAGCAAAATCAAACATAGCGTTAGAAGTAAGGAGTACTCAAAACTCATTTAAATAATTTTTCATATTTACAATCTCAAAGTTTACGGATTACATTTAAAACATTTGGTTGAAATTATTCTTGAGTTGTATTAAAATAGTACCTATCTTTTTCTTACCTTATATTTTATTATTGATGCAATAAAAGTTAAAAACTTTCGAAGGAAATCAATGCGGCTTTCTTCGTCCAAGGCGTAATTTTTAAGTAACCAGCCGTGCCTAACCAGAAGTAAAAATTCTCTGTGGATATCGTGTATGAAAAGAATGACGAATGTAATAGAAGCAGGTCAGATCTGCTGGCGTAAAAATGTTTAGCACCCGGTGCTCACTGCTTACCGCGTAAGGGATCTGGCGTAAGAATATAAAAATAATAACTATCTGTGTAAAATAAATATTAGAGTGATGATGGAAACAGCCTAGAACTATATGCCGCTGAACGACAATCGCGATAACACACTGTTCCTTTACGAATCCTATCAAGATGTCCTCAATATCAGATAAAGTCGGTAAACAAGCGGAAAGTCACTAGATGTCAGTAGCTTCCTGAGAGTTATCTTATGAGGAAATACTTAAAACTAAGACGAAAATAGATGCGAAATATTTTTAGAAGTTTACTTGTATTTTTACTACTTAAATGTTGAAAAAAATTTTCACCACTGTCTCTTATTTCTGCCGCTAAGAAACAGTAAATTTATTACGTTACGGATTGTTAGATATGGTAGGCAGACATGGGGGATCGCAAAATAATTTTATTGTCTAATTACTCGCAACAACCATCACATAAGGCGCAAAGCGTTTGGTACATTTATACTATACTCGTGGAACTATTTATTTTTTTCATTTATCTCATTATTAAACACAAAAAACTAAGAATGGAACACTGTCACAGCTATCAGCTTACGTCATCATGTTTCCATTTGTTTGTTTGATAATTAAATTGATATCTATATACGGCTCTATGCAGAATGCATAACCACTCCCCCATCTTCTGGAATCACAAAAACTTATCTGCATTGGGATGCTGTATTATAGCAGGTAATAAAATCTATACATTTCTTAAATATGTGTTTTGCGTATGTATGTAGATGTACCAAAAAAATGTTTGTACGCCTTGCTCATTTGTTTTTTTTTTTCTTTTAATTTTGTCCTAAATGTTGGTTGTCTGGAAGAGATCGCTCTAAGCGATAAAACCGCCCATTGTTATCTACATTACTGTCTTTTATTAATTTTGTTATTTTTAATTTGCGTGGTGTCTAATAAAGTATTTTTTATTTGCATTTTTGTATTGTAATAGAACAGAACTAAAAGTCAAGGTATATATTACTCTCTCAAGTCGGTCCCTCATAACTGAGGATAGTGATCCCGTTTGAAAACAGCCAGTAACATTCGCCAGGAGAAGCGATCCTTACATTCAAATTATGCGTGACCTCGTCCGACCAGCGAAATGTATAGAAATAAGGTTATATTTATTAAGGTTTAAACAATTCGATGTAATTTAAAGTTATTAGCGAACACCAACTTATAACTTAAGTGATATAATTATTAAGGTCAATGTCGCTTGCATCGTAATATTTTGGTGCCGCGTGCGTGTATAATTCCAAATGTACAGATTAAGGTCTTATCCTCATGAAAATCAAATTATTACCTGGCCTAAGTGGGGCATTAAATTGGGTTAATCTTGGCACTTGAGTGGTAATTTAAGAAGAACTAATTTCAGAGGTGTTGAACTAGAGGTCAAGTATTTTTTAAATTGAGGCGTATAACAAATGAATAGGCAGCAATCATGAGTGGTCGCTGGCGCTGAAAAACATCTGCTACTGACCTCGATCTAGAATGTTCGAATAGGACTGTTAACGCCAATTAGTCCAATTAGACAAAAATTTATAAAACTCATTGGTTTACCTAAAGTTATTATAGAAAAGGAGTGCAGTAAGCTAAAAATTTTGTTTAATATGTGTGTTTCAAATACATTAAATTAAAAATAAATAAAACATACATTTGTTACGTTCATACTGTGAATGTCAGACACATAATTGTCTATGGTCAAACAGCAGCACAGGTTACAGATTAAGACATACTCTGGTATTAAATTTTCAGTAACACTCAAACTTACAATTTAAAATTAAAATATGTACAATCCCAACTTACTTAAGATGTGCGATCAATGTCACAATGTTGATTGTGATATTAATTAGCCAAAAGTAACAGCAAACATGACTGAAATGGTCAAGGAAACATGTTCCCTTGACTAGTAGAGCGACGACGGTTTCATAATAATAAAATCAACACGTCTTCGCTTACGTTAACGAGCGAAAATGCATGTAATATGGCGGCCGAATAACGATCTAGGTGTTTAAAAAAAGAATTACCACAAACAAGGAACCCCACATAGTGTAAGCAAAAACCACCCTTAACGTGATAGAAATAGAACCCAAAATACCGGTTAATAATGTAACTATGTAACAACAATTATTACTGTAGATAAGTTTTATAACACTACCGTGTGCAAAAAAACCTATACTTGAAAGTATGCACATTTTAATATACGCTGAAAATGGAATTTAATTTCGAGGATTTTTCGAAAATCCTATTCCTGTGGTACTGTTACCAGTCAAAACCAATTACATTGACAAATATTGGTTGTCTATATTATTAAAGTCTTGTTCTACGATTGTCTATGGATTACAGGCCACTTGTGACTGCCTCTGGTCTTTAAAATAAAAAAGAGACGAATGAATCCATTGCAAATACCTACTATGTTTGTAAGAGTCGTATTGTTTGTAAGCACAGTAGCTAAGATATTTGCAATTTAAAAACGGACCAATGCAATTCTCAGGTGCGGAATGCGATTACATTTGTAAATGTTAATTGTAATCTCATTCAACGACATTCCTCTCTACCTAACCACCTGACAACAATATACGACAGATACATCCATTGAGAAACCGGAAATAAAAATTTTCCATTTAAAAGTAGTACGTAGGAACAATCGATATTGGTATTTCTCGATATTGGGAATGTACAATATTGATAACTACCTATGCTCACGACTTCGTTCACTCGGGAGTCAAAACTTTTTCTAAAAATAACGAAGCTTAAGTTACTCCGTATTATATCAGCTATCTGCCAGTGGAAGTCCTGTCAAAATCGGTCCAGCCGCTCCAGAGATTAGCCGGAACAAACAAACACACCGACAGACAGATGATAATGGTAAAAAATGTTATTTTGGTATATGTACCGTGTATACATTACATATGCATTTAGTAAAAAGCGGTTATTTTAATATTACAAACAAACATTCAAATTTTATTATTTGTATAGGTCAATGATATTGGGGATCTATAAAAAAAAAGGAACTTCACGCCTGTAATCCCCAAAGAGGTAGGCACAGGAATGCAGAACACTCCCACGCTTCACCGGTAACGTTTACGTCCCACTATGGAATAGGTGGTGAGCCTATTGCCATGCATCGGGTACATATCCAGACTCCGAACTGAACACTACTAGAAAATCTAAATTAGAAAATTTTGTAGAGTATCGAGCACTACAAGGAATACTTATTGATCACTATAGCCATAATAATGTGTTCGGTGTGCGGCGCCACGGCCGCGGCAGCGCGGGGTAATTATAGAGGGTGTAGCGACGTGGGCGATCACGTGATGTAATTACAGAGAACTTGTAGCTTGTTCACTTGATACCAGTTTACGACGCGTTTGATCACTGCCTCCAATATAAACATTACTGTTTGTTATCTTTGTTTTATACTCTGTAAGCGGCCTAAGTAGATGATAATTGATATAATGGCACCTGTGTATCCAACGTGTTTGTATATATGAATACATTTTAAATGTACGAACGGGTGTATCTTGAATGTATTAATGTATGCATGCGCACTGTATTGGTAGACTATATAGCATGATGTATACAAACTGATGTGCTAGTGCGAAAGGCTGCAGGCAGATGCTGGATGCGACAAGCCGAGGACAGGGCGCGATGCCGCTCATTGGGGGAGGCCTATGTCCAGCAGTGGACTGAGATAGACTGATGATGATGGCGACGATAACGGATCGTCAATAAATACAGGAATATTTATAACCTATATTACTGTTATTATACAAATACGGACTAAAGCAATATAAATATAAAGCAGGAAAATAAAATATACTTTATTGACACAGACTAAAGTTTTATTTCAAATACGATGTAAATCTTTGATAGTTTTTACATGTTTTCCATGTTATTATGGTTCATATATTTTATCCTGAATATATTTTTCACCAAATATTTTCTAAGCTGCACTTGGCCAGCGTGGCAGACTACGGCCTTAACCCTCTCAATACGAGAGAAGACCCACATTCCAACATTGGAATGATATGGGCCGGTTATTTTTATATTCTTGACCATTTATATGACAAAATTTATTAAGGACATTTCTAAGTGTAGCGTTTCTTGTGACTTTAACTTTTCATACCGCCGCGCTGTCTAATCTATTCTAAACCCACTGGATTCACGGAGCCATTGGCTTGAATATAAAAGTTAAATGTTGGTCTGTTTCTGTATGTCACTTGCAATTTTGCATATTATTTATATAAGCAAATATTACTCTTGAAATGTGTTCTACATATTCTAAAAAATATATTTTCTAGTAGCTTACTGCATTGTCGGTGTAGTGGTTGCAAATGCAATAACTTAGCGAGAGGTCCTGGATTCGATTCGCGGGTCAGATAAAAAAAACGTAACTTCATGACTGTGTTCCCCGAAGAGCGTGATAGACTATGGCCTTAACCCTCTCAATACGAGAGGAGACCCATATTCCAACAACGGAATTATAATGGGTCGATTATTATTATTATTTATTTTGTTATTAATAAAAGAATAGTCAAGCTTTTTATAATATTAATAACAGAAACTCTATAAACAGTAAAGGTTCCCTGAACAAACATTCTCGCTTGCACTTAGATATGAAAATAAATGGATCTTGCTGTTATTTGCGTTCTTAACGCAAACATTTCATATTAAACCATTACTTGTTCAACGGAGACTGGTTTGCTGGTCTGATAGGTACAAAAGCGACTGTTAAGCCAGAGGTCCTGGGTACTATTCCCGCTAGGGGCATGATATTATTGGGTTAAAAAAAATAATACGGATCGACCCATTATAATTCCACTGTTGGAATACGGGTCTCCTCTCATATTGAGAGGGTTAAGGCCATAGTCTGCCACGCCTGCCATGTATGAGTTGGCAGACTACACACCTTAGAAAAAAATTTTTTTTAGTTATTCAAACTTAAAATTCCCTCGTGGGAGTATTACACTTCTCTGCCTACCACCTCATGGAAATACGGTCGTAATGTTATGCTCTGTGTTTGCAGTGCGGTGAAGAACAGCTATTCAGACAGAGCTTTCTATAATGTAATGATTCTTACACATCGATGCTGGAAATTCGAAAAACTAATATCCAACGTCCCAGATTTTTTTTCACTACACAATCATACCGGATCTTTTATAGGTAGACAGTGAACAATGAGCTACATATATCTCTAACGTTACAGACCTGACGTGCTTCGCCTAATTTACAAAAAAAATTAATATAAAACACGTAACCTCACACCTGTAATCCCCGAAGGCGTGAACAGGGGAATATAGTACATCCCCACTTTTCACAAGATACATTTAAAAAAGAAGAAACCTAAAATAAAAGAAAAATACAGCATGCGAAGGAGTAACAGACACATGTTGCACCGACAGAAATGTACCGTCATGTTTACTGAGCAATTAAGTACGCGCTATGTGATGCATAGATTTGTTGAATAAAACAACACAAGACACGAGTATCGAGTGCCGCCGCAGCCGAGACGCGACTGCAACCAGTTCCTGAAAATTTAAACACCCTGACATATGTATTTCTACATGTGTCCACATATTTCGTTTGCAGTGCGAAAAACTGTGCCCTGCGATCTCCAACCCATGCCCAGCGTGGAGATTAGGGGCACAAACCCCCTTTTGGATACGCCTGTGTCCAACCGTGGACTGATATAGGCTGATGATGATGATGTCCACATATTTAATGCCGTAAAACGCAGACGGTGGTTTGAGCCATTGAGGACCGCGACTTGGCAAACGTAACGTAGGACGCCCTCTAACTAGGTGGAGTGACGATATACGCAAAGTGGCTGGCAGTGGTTGGATGCGAAGAGCTGAAGATCGAGCTCAGTGGC
>DWDT01004596.1:0-11116 GCA_018245595.1 Microceris scylla
GGCTTCCGCGTGCCCGTGCTGGCGCGCTCCTGGGTGGACGCGTGCTGGGCGCGCCGCGACGACCCCGCCTGCATCGCTACCGACGATGCCATTATTGTGAGGGACCAAAATATTTATATATTACATACTTACAGATATTTCTCCTGGATCAGCAATCAGGTTTACTAATCACGTGGCCAACGAGTCAGTCTGCACATTTTTATATATAATTTGGAGTGATTTTTGGAGCGTGTGAAGCATGCTTGTTGGCACTAGGCCTGCGTAGCAGACTACGTCCTTATCTTGTCACACTGAAAAGAGACTCGTGTTCAACAGGGAATCTACGATGACGCTTATGTAAAATAACAATGCCTGTGTGATTGCAGAAGGAGCACAAGCTGAAAGTGTTCGCGGGCGCGCGGGTGTGCTTTGTGGGTTTTCCCGACGAGGAGACGCAGCACATGGCCGAGGTGCTCGCCAGCAACGGCGGCGCCGCGTGCGCGCTCGACGATCCCGACTGCACGCATGTCGTGAGTACTACACGTTGTGTATTATTTGAACATTTTCTATCGCCCAACGAGCCAACAACAGCCAACGGCCGTCAACGATTGCGTTGTTATTCCGCGACCATCGCCTGCATTTTCCCCTTCGAAATTCCTTGCGAAAACTTATTTCTACACCGTAGGACACCATTACCTACTAATATTGGAATAATAAGGTCAGCATGCACGTAGTGTTCCCGGTGTGTTCATCGTAGTTTGGTAACACAGTAGAGTAGAGTAGACCACTGGAAGCGTCGGCGCCGCTTCCTCGACTGGCGACTGGCCGACATTACTATCTGAAAACATTGAGATCTTCATTGTATAAAATTCTTAATATCTAAAACTTAATTCCTAAAACAAAACTTGAAGTCGCTAATAAGAACACACTTCTGCCTTGGAATTAATTTCTCAGTAAATACAGTTGTAGTTTAGAAATGGTAGTCGCAAAATTCCTGTGCCGCACGACATGAAGTCGACCCATTGTCTATTCTGACGCTTCCATTGCACATCTCCTAGCACCACCGCTTCCTTCACACATTGCAAATAATTATGTGCTTCACGGTCATCTGTCCCGCACGCGCAACTCGGCGTCCGAGTGCACTGTCGCTCATTGTAAACACTCATAATATAACAGTAGTTCATGCCGTTACATTTCTAAGTTTACGTTCCACTTATGTCTATTTTGCTTTAGATCACATCGTCATTGGTTTTTTAAACATTGTCCGTTTTAATATTCATACCATACCTGTAAAGGCTTCTGTTGAAATATACTTGTCTGTATTCCAAGATCCTCAATCAAAGTCAACAATAATAACTATAATCTTTGTCAGGTAGCCGCTTCTTCTGTGTCTAACTGTCTCCGTCTCAACAGTAATAATATCGTTCTGCATGTTTGTATCGGAATGGCTTCATTACATCATTGCGTCGTGTGTTTCACACATGTTTCAGGTAATGGCCAATGGGGAGACTTTCGGTCGTTCGCTTATCCTGTCGCCTCATCCTAACACTCCCACCTCGGCCACGCAACCCTCCCGCGCCACGCCCACCCGCTCCCAGACCACGCCCAAGAGTTCTCTCTATCGTAGATTGTCGGCTCGCCTCTCGGGCCGGCGCGACAGCCCCCCCGCGCGCCCCGGCCTCCAGCGAGCGTGCGCGGACACAGAGCGGCGCTTGCATTGCGCTGCCGACACTGTTAGAAATACTCGCCTGTCGCGCACAGACACAGAGCAGCCCAACGATATCAGTATTAGTTTTATAAGAAAATCGTTTCTCGACGACTTGTGTTGTGATAATGAGAACGACAAAAGTAGCGGACAAGTGGAGGCTAGAAAGTACAGAACGTGCGATAAGGAGAACGAACATGCCGGACAGCACGCTAGGCACGGTTCTGTTCGTCTGAATGACAGGGATAAGAGAGAAGTTTTCAGAAATAAATCTATGAACGTATTCAATATAGTCGATTGCTTAACGGAGGCAGGGTCGCTTCACTCGTCTTTTACGAAAAGCCTATGTGATCTCGACACGAGAGATGATCCAGGTCTTTTGCTACCTACTTCCACTGTTGGAAAAGAGTTGCAGCAATCTACGACCACGATATCATCCGGAAAGAAAAGAAGTCGTAATTCAACCGATTCAAATTTTCAAGTCAGTTCCATAGACGCATTAAATTTTTCTCCGGACAAGTCGGAAGATACGAATTGGAAGTCTATCAAAAGATTAAAAATTAAGGACTCGTTTAAGTTTAAAAATCGACCTACAATATTCAAGAAAACAAAGAAGGAATCAGTTTCTAAAACTACAGGAGACATAACCGTGGAGCCAGTCAGCCCGGACAGCGTCAAACCCACCGATCCCGCCGGCGAGTTCGTAGGGTCCACGTCTTCTCCTATCAGAGAGGACGACAACACCTCCATCAATTCTATGAATATGAGCAAACAGTCAGGGTTCTTCGACATATCATTCGCTTCCATACGAAGTTCTAGGACTGCAAAGTCGGCTTCGAAACTACGTAGGAGTGTGAAATCCTTCACCGCTTCGTTCAGAAGCGAAAGAAAGAAGAAGTACGAGAAGCGAGCCGAACGAAACACCGTGGCGGTCGACCACTGCCTCCTGCCTCCGGACTCGAGCAACGTCTCGACCCCTAAGAGGGAGCTGAATCGAATGAACTTCGACATATCGCCCGTGCAAGTGGACACGGTGGACAGCACCGGTACGAGGTCGCCGGCCGGCGGCGGCGCCGTGGACGAGCCCGACGACTCGGCGCCGTTCAAGACGCCGCAGAGCGCCTGGCTGCGCGCGCACCGCCACTCGCCCTCCGCCCCCGCCCCCGCCCCCGCCCCCGCCGCCGCGCGCCACCGCCCGCCGCCCGCCTCGCCGCCTCCCACCCGCGACGCCCGCGCCATATCGCAATGCCATGGACTGTCGCTGCCGGTACTAACCCCATTTAATACTACTATACTACGCTACACGTCACACTCAGCTCATGGCGCCCTAGTGAACCTTGTGGGTCCATTTACTGCATAACTCTGACATTCATCATTTAAATTCGAGACGGTCTCGGCCTGTTCTCTGTTTTGCATGACTATAACAAGCAGATTAGGCGCTTAATAGACTTCGCACTGCGGAGGAGGAGGTTACATTGTATACCTACATAATTTACTCCTAGATACTTCATAATTAGAGAAGTACACGGTGAAAGTTAAGTACTAATTTTAATAAGATCGTTTGGTCGTCAGGTAGTAGACGAGCACAACACGGGCGCGGCGCCGGAGTGCTCGCCGCGCGTGCACGTGGTCAAGGCGGAGTGGTTCTGGGCCTCCGTGCAGAACGAGGAGGCCCAGGACGAACAGGACTATCTGTTTAAAGATGTAAGACTTGGATTATTTAATTCCCTTCGGTTTTTCCATAAGTATTTCGTTAAATGCATTGCACATATGTACCTACACTTATAAAGGTTCTATTAGATGTAAAGGTGATGAAAACTCGATAAATCTCATACATTGAATACATATAGGTGATTCATGAGTAATGTCATGTTTCAATATTAAGTTCGGTAACTTTTTTTTATAAAAAGAAATCATTAACATTCAATGTTAATACCATCGTACTTTACCATTTCAATGCATCGATCAGTAAGTTCTTTCAGCCTGTTACAAAACCATTTCTTTGGTTTACAGTTAATGTACGAAATACGATTAAAATAATTTTGTTCGCGTAAACCGGCATTACTTAAGAGGCAGAGTAGTAAATCGAAGTGACTAGAAATCGATATACACACCAAAGCAGCATGATACATTTCCATTTTATTACATGACCACACAAATTAGTAAAATGTTAAGTACACCCTAAACTAACAAACATGTGAAGTAGAGAAGACGGTTTTAAGATTCCGTAACCCTTAAAGTATCTAGACGAGGTGTCGAGGCGCTCGTCGGTGGGCGGCGCGGCGGGCGGCGGGGCGGGCGGCGCGGCGGGCGGCGCGGCGGGCGGCGCGGAGGAGGCGGGCGCCACGCCCACGCAGCTGCAGCGGCTGCGCAAGCGCAAGCTGCGCGGCGGCGACGCGGCGCTGCACAAGCGGCGCTCGTCCGTGGGCGACGCCGTGCTGCTCAGCCTGTCCAACAACCTGCTGGACTGCACGCCCTCGCCCGACGGCAAACAGCTGCTGGAAGGTGGGCTTGTATTGTGTTTCCGCATGCTTCGATCGTGACCCTCCTGCCCATGCAGAACGCGGCCCCGTTCGGTGTTATACTAACTGAAGTGTAGGTAGAGTGTCTCACGGTGTTTAACTGAAACGTATGTAACGTGGTCAAATACTATAATATTTTCAATGAAGTTATTGATTTGCATTTTTCGAATATGTATGTTTGTAGAATCGGAGGTGCCCGACAATGTGGTGCGCAAGCTGCTGTCGCCGAGGCAGCAGGTGTTCTTGGAGCTGCTGCAGACGGAATCCAACTACGTCGGCATACTACACACGATAGTCACGGTGCGCCGGCCTATTGAATAGTCATTCTTTGTACTTACTAGTTTTACCGTGCTTTCGTGTTTCACCGGACGTAATATTAATTATTGCAGATGTTCAAGCAGCCGCTAGAAGAAATGGCCGAGGACGACTCGGATAATGGCAAAAATCAAGCATTGCTCAATAATACAGAACTCAAAATTATATTCGGAAATTTGCCACCCATATACGAATTACATCAGTGAGTACACTTTTTACGTATGTTTAAATATTGCTGACTGACTACATTACGATGTTATATTTACTTTTTTATCCTTGTTTTTACATTAGAAAAAATATTCCAACCCAGTAACAAAATAACACTGTCGTGACTTGACACTGACCCGCCCCGACCGCGGTCGGTAGGCAGAGGGCGTCTTCCTATTTCCCTTCTAAACAGTTTACCGCAGCGCCTGCTCTGCAGATCATTCACGGCGTGAAGTTCTCAATAGTTATAATTTCATTGTTGGATATGTACCTCCTGTCTCACAAGAAAGGTTGATCTTCGCAAGCTCCATTTTAAAGGCTATAGTGGACAACTCTCGCACTTAGTTGGTACCGAAAAGAATTCTTTCACGCGATATTTACCTTTATCGTTGTATGAAACGATGTTCTATTATCTACTAATAATAACCTTTATCCAAAGTTATCATGATACGTAAATTTATGATCATATTGTACGTGACCGATCAGACGCATGCTGGAGGAGCTGCACTACGCGCAGGCCCACTGGAGCGAGGAGGTGAGCATCGGGCGGCTGGTGCTCAAGTACACGCCCGACATGGTGAAGGCGTACCCGCCCTTCGTCAACTTCTTCGAGAACACCAAGGAGATGCTGCAGCAGTGTGACCGTGAGAACCCCAGGTGAGGCTCGCATCGGTTGCAGAATTAATATACTTATGAAGAACATTTCACAGTCTTCTTATATTACCCTCATACAGATATATAATTAAAACAGATATTATCTATCCTAGTCAAAAAGTGTAAGTCACACTGAGGGTGTGACTGATTCAGAAGAATGGGAGGCGGCCAATGGACGTTATTTATTTTTAATCAATATTCACAAAACAATAAAATTATATTTTCGGTTATGTAATAGTGGCCTCTTGAAGTACATAATATTGTATAATTTATATAAACCTGGTCTATGACTAATTTCAGATTTCATGCATTCCTGAAAATATGCCAAACGAAGCCCGAGTGTGGCAGGCAAAGCCTACAGGAGCTGCTGATAAGACCGGTGCAGCGGCTACCCAGTATAAGCTTACTACTGGACGGTGAGTGAACTGAAATGAATGGTTTAATTCATTCTGGAGTGGTCTCCAGAATGAAAGTTTTTATGGACACGAGTTTTATAAGAAAATTAAAAAAACATTGGCGAGGGAGCAAACTCGAAGTGGTCGGCGAGAGGGAGGCAGAGGGTGGGAGGCGGTGGGGAGGCGCTGACGGCGTGCGTGTGTTGCAGACATCCTGAAGCACACGAGCAAGAGCAACCCCGACCACGGCGCGCTGGGCGCGGCGCTGGCGGGGCTGCGCGAGGTCATGTCGCACATCAACGAGGACAAGCGCAAGACGGAGGGCCAGCTGCAGATGTTCGACATCTACAACGACATCGACCAGTGCCCGGTGACTGTCCCTCCCTAGCGCCGCCGCCGCGTGCTCTCCGGCCCTCGCTAACCGCTGGATTCTCGCAGGCCCACCTCGTGTCCTCGCACCGGTCGTTCGTCTCGCGCTGCGAGGTCGTCGAGCTGTCTAAGGAGCTCTCGGGTCGGGGGGACCATCTCGTGCTGTTCCTCTTCACTGATACCATGGAGGTGTGCAAGAAGAGATCGAAGGTGAGCGGTTTCGTCCTGATAAATTTAAGAGGAAGGTCCAAATTAAATAAATGTACGGCTATATATCCCCAAAAATTACGAAAAGTGAGTGAAGAAGGAAATTGTATGAGCATGTTTCGGAGACTTCTAACTAGAAACGGGTATGTGGAGATAGATGAATGTAGATGAAGCGTGTCAGGTTTGTAAGGATAGAGATGTTTGACACCCTGTGCTCTCCGCATACCGAGAAAAGGACCTGACGTGATGGTACAAGGGGCGGCTAAAAGTTTTGAGTCTAAGCACCTCTAAGTGTTACTAATGACTCGCGCAACACGCTTCTAAGTGCGGGTATCTCAGGTAGTATGTCGGTAGCTTAGGTAGTAGTCAAGTTTCACGTCATTAGCATCATTACGCTTTTTGTAATTGAACCGTAAACGTCACCATGTCTGAGTCATCTGTACTTGCACAAAATAGTATTACAGAGCTGTCATAAAATCCCTTACAAAAAAGAACAAAACGCCGACTAAAATACCGCCGAGTTTGCACCTTCCTTTGCGACCGTAAAACGTTGGAGCCGAGTGTTCAAACAAGGCAGGGAGGCACTGGCAGATGATTCCAGGTCGGGCTCGGGATGCCCCAACATTGCCGTTACCGAAGAAAACATACCGAACATACCGAAGAAAACTTGTTCTTGAAGATCGACGAATTAAGTTGTGGCAGATAGCTGAAATCACGGGCATATCAGCAAGGAACGAATCGGCGAAATTTTGCGTAATCACCTGCACATAAAAAAGGTGTGCACGCGATGGGTGCCGAAAATGTTCACGGCGCTGGACAGGCAGCGTCGAGTCACAACTTCACAGGAGTTTTTGCACATCTGTGGCGATAATGCCGATATGTTTTTTCTCGCATTATTACTGTCTATGTAACGTGGATTCGACAGTACGTTCCGGAGTCAAAACAGGAGTCAATGCAGTGGATAGAAAAGAGAGAAAAGCCCCTACGGAAGTTCAAAGTGGAAAGATCGGCTTCCAAGCTCATGGCCAATGTTTTTTTGGGATTGTGAAGGAATTTTGTTTATCGATTATCTTCCTAATAATACTACAATGAACGGAGACTATTACGCCGCATTGTTGACAAAAGTGCGTCAAGCGGTTGTTGAGAAAAGGAGAGGAAAAAGCGAAAGGCGAAAGGAATCCTGTTTTTGCAAGACAACGCGCCCGTCCACACTGCGCGAGTTGCAAGGCGTGCCCTCGCTGAACCAGGATTCGAAGAAATCGACCACCCAGCCTACAGTCCAGACCTGGCTCCTAGCGATTATTTCTTCTTTTCCAATTTGAAAAAATACCTCCGAGGACGGAGATTTTCCAGTGATAGTGAAATGAAGGCGGCCGTAAACGAACATTTTCAAGAGAAAAACGGCGAATATTTATTGACCGGGATAAAAGCCCTTTATAGTGAATGTAAGAAGTGTATTGAAATAGAGGGAGATTATATTGAAAAATTTTTTGTACATTTCTATCAGTATTTTTAATACCTTAGGCTCAACACTTTTCAGCCGCCCCTCGTACATATTATAATACCAGGAGTAAGACAGAGTCGTGCAATATGAGCTCGTACCGCGTGGTTGCAGGCTTTCGCCAGCAAGAGCCCCACCAACGGTGCGCTGCGGGCGGGCTCCGGCAAGCCCTACCGCCACCTGTCGCTCATGCCGCTCAGCACCGTGAAGCGCGTCGTCGACATCCGCGAGACCGAAGGTACTGCCGGCCGCGAGCCGCTCCACTTCTATACGTGCCTTTGTCGCTCGTTGCACTCCATACTCGGTCCTTGGCCATTTTCAGAGTGTCACAACGTGTTCGCGTTGATGTGCCGGAGCAACCAGGAGCTAAAGGAGAAGTTGTACTCGTTCATGATCTCCGACGAGACGGTGGACAAAACGCACTTTCTGCGGCAGCTGTGCCGGCAGATGGCCAACACCGTGTGCAAGGCGGACGCGGTGAGTGCGCTCTTGCGGGAACCACCGACCTGTTCACATCATTTCATTTTGTTTTCGATTACCTTATTTGTCGTGGACATAAGTTTCGGATTGAAGTACCGACCAGTTACAAAATCTTAATTAAATTGTGCTGGATGCAGCACCATATTGGGATTTATATAAAAGCGTAATGTTGTAAATAAAACACATATTTAAGCTTACTCACCGATCATTCTGTAGTATTATACAAATATTTTGTATGGGTTTATATAAGTGTGAGCAGAGGGCTGGAGCGTTAAGGTCGCACTGACGAGGGGTACTCGTGGTGTTACAGGACAAGTTCCTGACGAGCCTGGACTCGCAGCAGCTGGACATCGACACGAGCGACTTCACGCTGAGCGCGCTGTCCAAGGTGTCCAAGTTCGCGGCGCGTACCAGGATCAAGGTGCGTATATAGCTGGCCGCGTGTTGTTGTATTCGTGTTGTACATAACTCGGCTTATAAATAGACTACAATGTACATTCAGTCGATGAAGTGTAGTTATAAGTTGGCCTGATATCGCACACCAGCAGCTTGGGTCGCATCTCAGAAGTTAGATGTGTAACTGTTCGGGTCGCTGCTACTAGGGAATGCTGTATTTAAAATATCGACATACTTACTTACGTATTGAGCATGACGAAACATTTATCATTTCAGCGATACATTAATATCATTCGAGACACAAAATCCAAAATTAGTGCAAATAAGCCGGTTATCATTATAAACAGTGAGCAAATTGAAAGGGTTACCGAAGCTAGAAACTTAGGTGTCGTTATTGACGATACTCTGAGATTCGAAAAGCATATTACAGACATCGCGCGCAACCGTTTCTACAGGCTCAAGGTACTATATCGGATTTGAAATTACCTCAGTCCTGCTTTGCGAATTACTCTGTGTGATTCACTAGTACTATCAACATTTAAATATGCACATACCCTTATAGGGCCTCGGTTACTTATTAGGACATAAACGTCATACAAGGTGTGCAGAACGCCTGTGCGCGATTTTGCTTTAAGATTCCAGCGCGCCACACATCAACAGAGCTAATATACTTAAAATGGATTTCCGCAGGCGACGCCACTCCGCCACATTAACATTTGGAATAATTAAGACTAAAGAACCTATATACTTATTGGAAAAATTAACATGGGCTAAAGACAACTGGATGTATGGTACGCGCTCGGCATCCGATAAGCTGGCATATTCTTGTTATTGCTCAGCTGCTTTCAGGGGAAGTTTTAAATATTCTGCCTCTGCCACTCCGTGCTGGAACAACCTGCCTCCTTCACTCCGTAACCTGCAAACAATAAATCATTTTAGAGTTAAGGATGCAAACATTACTGATTGAAGAACAAAAGAAGCAATACGACAACGTGGCAACATAACTTACCTTTGGTCTCGGCTATCCGGTATGGAGGTGGGATGCTTCCACAGAATATTGAGAACGTATAATAAAGTTAAATTTTACTAATAGAATAAGTATAAGTATCTTTAATATCTTAGAATAGGTATAAGTATCTTTATCCGCACTATCGTGTACTGTACTTCTGTGGGCCCAGGGCATTCAATTCATTTCAGTTTAAGGAAAGGATCAGGAAAACTTAAATGTATTAAAATGAACAGACGCACGGGACAAGCGCACAGCGCAGCCGTCCGAATTACCCGAACAGTCGGTTCGGACTGAAAATCAGCGCTGCGAGATGCCACGTAGGCGCGGCAATCGCTGAGTCCCAACCGTTTTGCGGCTTAGTGTTGCTCCACCTGGCAGTAAATCTGCATTTCGTGTTAAATTTTTGTGTTTGTTTTATTATTAATAATTTTTATTACTTTTTAAATTCCTTTCTATTTTTTTATTTTTGTTATGTTGTAATATCTTTTTTTACTAAGGGCAATGTAAGCAAAAATAAACGAATTCTTTCTTCATTTCTAAATGGAAACGCTTAAATTTATAATTAAAGTAGAAGTAGCGGTTAGTTTAACGCGCCCTCGTGGGCAACGGGGCGGAGCGAGGGCGGCGGGGGCGGGAGGGAAGGGGGAGGGAGGCGGCAGGTATTTGACACGGCAGCGGTTTTGGTCCATATTGTTCTCGAATCCAATCGACTGTTGCAGTTTTATGTATTTACTGCCTTTAATACTTTTATTAGAGTCCGGCGCACAGTATAGCCTTACATTAGGGAGTGTCGTGTTTATCGCAGACCATGCACTGGACAAGTAGATGCGCGTAGGTACCTTTGTGTCCGCCCACAATGGTTCGAGGCTGAAGTTGAGCGATCGCTTCTCAAATGCTCGATTCGCCGTGTGTCGTAAACATCGTACCTACAATTAAAACAAGTCTAAGTAAAATTGTAATACAAAATATATTGAGTAGTGTCCGACCGAGGCCCAACTGTTAACCTTATAAATGTATAATTAGCCCGCATCAAAATCATCTAAATCAGGGATGAGCAACAGGCGGCCCGCGGGCCGCTTGCGGCCCGTTAAACATGATTATGCGGCCCGCCAAGCATATCTAAAATTTTTATTTTATTGACTTTCTCCCATTAATATATTGTTATAAAATGAATTAAGTTTTTAAGCGAACCGAAATTGTAATTGAACGAATGGGTCAGTTTCTATGAAGTGAGCGAATGGTTTGCGAAGATTTGAAGATCCGGTTCTTTTACCCCGATCGTATAATTTGTAATTTTTATATTATTTTTATTCTAATGTTTATTATAAACTAGTTGCACCCGCGACTTCGCCCGCGTGGATTTTTTTTATAATTCCG
>DWDT01004597.1:0-11116 GCA_018245595.1 Microceris scylla
GGAGTGGAGACCGCGACTTGGCAAACGTAGCGTAGGACGCCATCCAGCTAGGTGGAGTGACGATATACGCAAAGTAGCTGGCAGTGGTTGGATGTATAGAGCAGAAGATCGAGCTCAGTGGCGTGCCATTGGAGAGCTCTATGTTCAGCAGTGGACGGGAGTAGGCTGATAATGATGATGATGATGATGTGTGTGTGTGTGTGTGTGTGGGATCAAGATTCAATTTAATAAGACAGTATGTCAAAACATTGGTTTATTTTTTTCAATGAAGATACCACAGAGGACTACACCTTTTTTGTGTAAAGACCCCTGCGACTCCTAAATATGTAAATGATTTCAAATAGGACGTAAGACATCTCACGTATGTATTGTTATCCCTAGAATAGAGTCGGAGCGCTAAGTCTCAGAACTTGGAAGGTCTCGCTTCGAACAATGGCGTTAAGTAGTACTTACGTCGCTAAGTAACTCCAGCTGCGCCGCTCTCGCGCTACCAACCGCTGCAGGAACTTCTGCCATACTCAACATTTATTTAATATTATGCTGTAATCACGCCAGCTCCCTTACGTGGTATGTAAAGAGTACCAAGAACCAACCATCTTGGTCCTTAGACCTGTCGTCCTTATTCTACATTCACCACTCTTTTTATATACGCACGCCAGTTTTAGAGATTTCGCAGTCCCCATTATACAGTATCTGTTCTTTTGTGATTTCGACTGCTTTTTGATTTTTATAATATCAATAGATACGAGTAAGATTGCTGATAAATTATTCATGACAGTTTCTAGACATCGAAATGTTTGTAAGTCAAACCCAATTTCTACAGTTTCATTGAAGTGCTCACAGCTGGCGACGCGCGGTTACAACTTTAGAAACTCTACCTTGCAAAATTTTACAAGCCTTTTTTCTTATTATTGATGAATGCAGATGAAGAACGTCAGGTCTTTAAAGATATTTGGCTATCGATGCTCTCTGCGAAATTCGTAAGCGACCTGTCGTGATTGTACAATATAATAAAAACAAAGTCCCCTTAATAATTCTGTTGTGCCATAAAATAAAACCTTCTGTGCTTATTTTATGATCAAAATTACAATATATTGTACTTAATATCGTTAGTTAACTTTCGCTTAAATATTACCGTAGAATTATAAATATGACAATATTTAAGCAGTCAACACAAGAAGTACCTACTAGTCAAATTGCTTTTAAATATTAGAGATCTATAGATAATAGCACTTTATAAAAATAATATACTTTCCAGTCATCATTCAATCGTTTCTAACTGATTAATTAATGTGTACACTTAAAAATTTTTCGCTTGGAGACGTATAAGCAATATTAGAAATTAAACACAAAGCACTATTCGTGCAATGTTTTACAAAGTCTACACTTAATTTCGTAACTACAAAGTTTTTAAAACGTAGAAAGCCAACGAAGATTGTAGCGAGATAACAATCAATTAAAAGGGCTTAAGCCAAAGATAAGAAATCGACAAATCATGCGGCGCGGATTAGCATCCAAATTGAAAACCAACCATTAACATGAGCGGCGCGCACGCGACCCGCCCACAGACTATACGAGTAGCACAAACAGTTGTTGATTTTCCTCGTTATTAGCCGCACTTTATTTCCAGTCATCATCATCAATGACTGCCCCAATGGTAGAATAGTTGATAGTGCGACTACTGACAGAGATACTCTTGGGATTTTCAAAACTCAAAATCTCTAGTGGCACCTCGGAGTCTGAATTTGTACCCGATACATGGCAATAGACTCAATCTCTATTCCATGTAGGGGCGTATAATTTAACAGGTGAATCTAGATATTGTACTACACTCCTCCATCTACCCCATCGGGAATACGCCGTACTGCGCTCAGCCGGTCACCAAAATCTCGTTTGTTGCATAGGTAAACCACAATCACGTGAGCTCTTACATGTTTTTTTGGGCTGCTAGACGGAGCTTCAAACCCTTTATATTTCTTATATCTTTGCTAAAGTAATAACATTCTAGTCATGCCTCTTTCTTGTTAGAGTCATTACATCATAAAGACAGAAGTAGCGATTGAAAATACATTAAAAGCGAGAAGATTCCACTTAAGGCTTTTACGCTTTTTTAATCTTACGCTTCGAGTTTCGCGAAATAAATAAAAGGTATATTTGGATCTAGGTTTATGATCTAGGCTTTACGTTAATTACGGCTCAAGTCTTAGGTTTTCAATGATATAACTAAATATAAAATTGAAAGTTCTAAAGCGAAATCATAGCCGAGACGTGTGCTTTATATTATAGCTCATTCCAAAATTGTTACAGAAATATCCTCTTGTTGTATAAACGTTCTGTAAAAATACCATATTCTATGACTAAGCCCTCTGCGTGCGCTCCTGCCGCACTGCGCCGCCCATCGATTCCCAACTTCTAGTGATTATAATCGAATTACAAGTTTTAAAGCTACTTTATAAACTATCAAATACTTCTGCTTATTGGCGTGTAGCTTACGTCAGTCGGTTACGAGCTCCCTGCAAAGCTATCAGGTTTTAATTAACTGACTCCGCCCAGTGACCGTGTGGTCGACGGATCTAATAAATGTTAGTAGAACTCAATCATAATCTGAGTGATGGGAGTTTGCGTGCGTGAAATAGGCGTGTGTGTATAGAGTAATTAATATAAAAAAAACAACCTGAGAGCGATTACATATTATTACGTACGTGGGTTGATGTACGTATGTATATTACTACATCAAATAAGATCACACAAAGCAATATTTACATATGACTGTTACAGGGTAAGCTGCGTAAATAAAGCTCGATTGTCCCGATCAACAAGTAGATCGGCAACCTGAAAGGGCACGAGGAGCGGAATCAATCCTGAATTCGATAGCTATTACTGAGTATTACCGGTTACATAACCTTCGGGGCCGTGAAGCCTAATCCTACTTGTTAGTTTGGGAGTACGTGATGAATTGACAATGGAATTGTTCCTACAACTACTTAGGGACGCTCGCATCCAGAACGTCAGATGTGTCAACAAACTGCACGCTACAATAAGCTTACGCCCAATAGCAATAAAGGTTTTTCAAAATGTTATGTCATTCGTTTTGTTATTTTTCATATATTGACATGAATACTCAAATGTTACTAAGTATAGTCGTTGTAGGACTGGAAACGGAGACTTTACAAGGTGAATAATAAATGGATGGCTAATAAAGTTAATATAATAATCTTCTTATCTGTTCTCGGAGGTTGATCGAATATTTTACTATTAAATGTTACGTAAGTATTTATACGCATGATTATAAATGTGCCGGCTTAACTCACGTACGTTTTTCGGGGTGGCCCGACTACGTACGTTAATGTCATGTGTATCACACTCACCAAACATTTAATAATAAAGTCATCATGTATATTACGAGATTACTCACTAATGGAATACATACTCACTTTTACATCTATTTCGAATGTTCAATTTATTGAATAAGTAACGTTTTTACCATTTTGCGACCAATGGTAAATATGGTAAAAGCGTACAAAATTTTGGCGCTTTGAGAAAATTATATACTTAAATAAAAACATTTTAGCATTAATTAATTACACCTTGGAGTTTTTAAAGTTTACGACGAGCAGTGGCGGGAATGTTTTAAAAATTTGCAAAGCGACTTTCAGAGCTCAGTGACGCAGGGACTATTAGGTAGGTATATATTTTCACTGAGTTTATAAAATACGAGTAAAGCCGCTCATTGGACCAGATGGATAGATACACGTGACAGATGTACGTGACAGATGTATGTATATTATGGAATAACATGTAAAATTCCAATGCAAGTTCAATAAGTTTTATTAATCACAAGACGCACATGGCCATATACTTTATCAGTTTATCATTCCATTGTAGGAGCCAAGTCTGCGCTACGACATTGGCGACGCTAGTGACCCCACTCGGACAACAATCTTCCCTTTCTTGAAAAGTAACAATGTCTTTGAAAACACTACGATTACCTTTCTAGTGAAATGTATTTAACGATACTAGATATCACAAATAATTTTGTCACATTCAAATAAGATCTGATGGCTCCACAAATCAAATTCAATGCAATCCTAATGAACCTGAACTCAACATATTCTTAAAAGGCCCGTTAGACATTTATAAAAAAGTATCTACCGTAAGTCCCATTTTAATTACCTTTTCCTTTCAATTACTGCGTCTGTTCTCGCTCGAATTGCTTAGAGCAACATTTTATACACCGCTTTCAGTGCAGTGAACAATTACTCACATTTTTAAAACTGCCCCAAAAATAGCACACAGAATACTTTCACGGCACTAATTACTTTTAGGTAACCATTGTTCTTGTGTTTCCTGACCGTAATCCTTTGCAGCATGAAATAAAAATACCTAGCGCTCATCAAGCCGAGTCATTGCCCTAATACCGAGTAATGAAGATAACACAAACAAAACTTCGGAGGAGACCTTTGAAAAATTACCGCGGGGTTTTACTCCCAAGGTAACAAATTTTGAAGGTATATTCTAAAAACGAAAATCTTGGAAAATATTTTAAAATATTCGACTGCGGTTTTAGGAAAAATTATAAATATTTACATTTCTGGTATATTTCTCATTAAGTTTGCCAGCACTGTATGTCTATTTGAACCAAGTAATTTGTTCCGTGGCGGTGCAACGTTGGGTAATGTACAACATCACACAAAAGCCGCCTCCATTAAATCCTTAAACGAATGGCCGCGGGATTTGTCTCAAGAAAGCGTCGTTTGTACAATTTTTTGGTCTTTAGCAAATCCTCTAAAGTTGTTATCCATTAAATCCTCTGTAATCCCAGTGATTTTAAGAAGCCGTTAAATTGAAAGCCCTTTGTATATCTCGAAATAACCTCGGAAGGAGACGATTAACGTATTTTATATCTTAAAGATTTGTTCCAAAACGCTAAATAATATTTATAATTTATATATTATATCGATAACTGCTATGTAAAATTATAATACAATAATTGTTGAAATCCTGACATGTTTGTATTGGGTAAATTAGTAGTTTCTAGACATAAACTGCATTTATCAGAAGCATTGATCGGTTGATCTAATAGAGGATTTTGACATTGTTTGAAAAATATTTTAAAAGCGACAAGCTGTTGGTCACCCTCTGGGCACAACGACTGGGGATCGCAGAGAACAGCTTCGCATACCGCCTACACTACTGCCCGTAGGCGGTCGGCGCATCTAGCTGTGCGTAGGCAGACAGCGCTATACCGAAACCTGCTATCGATCTGCTAGTCTACATAATCCGGATCTTAGTCTAATTTATTATGAAATTTTATAGTACCTACCTATATCGGCCTTGCCGTTACCATTACAAAGAATCTCTTCGAACCTACTTGCTTAAAAAGTACGTAAAAAAGTAAAGAAAACATGCTGTGCAGCATATTTATCGTTCCAATATTATTTTTGCAGCGAGCCCGTGAAGTCTCTGAATTAATATATCGTTACTGTGCGGCGCGCAGTGCGCTCCGTGGTGGTCGCCATAAATAGCCGTGTGGCCATTTATCTCGCTAAATAAAATCTAGCCGTTGAAATTAACGTCGGCCTACCGGTGTTTATTAGACAAACACTTTTTATCATCACCGTTAACTCTGTTATCGTTCCATTGTTGGTCCTGAGTCTCCTTGATGATACGGGTTAAGACCACAGACAGCCACGTTGACCAAGTTCTAGTAGTCAAATTCAACATCAGGTGCAGATTGTCTCACGAGGTTTTATTTCACCATTACAGTAAGCGACATTTAATCTTAAAATGCACATTTTTAAGCGACTTTAAAATAGGAAGAGATTCACAATTCATCTGTATTTTTTGTGTTTTCTCTTTCGACCTTTATATCATTCCACTCTTGAAACATGGGTCTACTCTCAGAATACGAAAATTAAGGCCAATAATAATCTAACCAAAACGAAAACTATGCTAGGCAAGTGCGTGCTTAGGTGCAGATTTATCGTGTTTGTAATCTCATAACACCGTCATTACAATACACACGAGATAAAAATTGAAAGGATTCAAATTTTATTTATATTTGGATATTGCATGTGTGAGAAAATGTACACATTAAAAATAAGTAAATTGAAAAATGTTTGAAGCCAGTTTTGGCTTCAAAAAACTTGATTATGAAATAAAAAATGCACTAAAGTGTAAAAAGTAATTGCGTATTTTTTGTTCTTACAACTTTCAGATAGTGCAATACATTTATCGTTTTTAGAGTCGGTGTCAGTCAAGGTAATACGATACAATAGCAGTATATCAACACCATCTGTGACCAACGATCTGAGAACATCTGTGATCTGTGATCAAGGTGATCTCCTAAATTTTGATTTTGTGTAGTACCTGCCCATAATTTGTATTGTTATATTATATCTATAACAAACTGATTTTTTCTTAGAAAGCGCTATTTTCTTGAAATGGCCCTTGGAGTGCCAGACAAAATAAAATCTTAACAAAAACTATGCAATATAAAATATGTTAAAACAAGATATTCAACTGAAATTATTCATAAGAAAGATACATATTTAAGTAGTACTAGGTTGATTACAGTTTTGACTCCTTTTCTCATTTGTCTGAAAGAAAAATCAAATATCTAGAAATATTTTCATTTCGCAGTCATTTTCAAATAAGAACCAGTAGACATTTTGTGCCCTTAATATTTGCCACAGAAATTTTCCTCTCAGGTTATTATGATAATAAGTGGCTCCACGAAAAACAAACCCGCAGCTCTGGTCTTGGCTCTTTTCTTCTCTAAATACCTAATTATATTTTTACAGTGCGTTATAGTTACAAAAAAATTAAACACTTTGAGTTTGATTTTCTTAATGTTGATAACGCGGCACTTGGCTATCTGTGACTGAATCTTGAATTTGTGACTCTTCCTATCCTTACCCGCTCCGTGAAAGACGGTTGAGAGTTAATAAGTTGATAAGACACGATTCAAAAAATTTCATAATGGTATGAATGAGGTTGTAAAAGAGATCTCAGTTTTGCTTTTGTTAGCAAATCTGACGGTGTTATACCTCACCTTCAGCACTGTCGCAGTGCTACAGGAGTTAAGATTTTTTTCTTATTTTATTCTTATTTATGTAAGATTCTCGTGTGACACAAAAATCCATATTAGTTTCTAGACGGAATCCAGATATAAAAATGACAATTTTCATTAAGATTTTACACACGGTGCTTTCTTTGCTTCTCGATGTAAAAAAATTCGTACATTTCTTCTCCCGGTTTTTATTTTAGAAGAAAAATTCTTATGATATATTTTTGCCGGCGAGGGTTTCGACATTATTAAAACGTATCAGAGTTCTCGGAGCCCGTTTGTGTCTCATCTGAAAGGTATCAGATAAAAATGCTTGAAGGTTCAGGCTTAGAATGTAAAAATAGAATTATTAAAAAACCGGATTTCGTATTGAGCACCTACGTACACCTATACGTTCGAGTTGTTTAAAGAGGTTAAAATAATATATACCAATAAATTGCTTTCCTTAAGATTTAACAGTCTCATTGTACAACTAGGAAAAGCTGTTATCGTAATCTATCCTATTGTTTCAATTAATGGAAGGCATTTCGTTCGTAAGTTCGTAAATATGTAATTAAACAAGTCAGTACAAATAATAATGAAATTACTCTGTTAAACAAAGTATGCCGGCAGAGATTATTTATTGAACGTATTCGTCGTTAGTTGCTTTGTTAGCATTCAACTAGATTCAATTTAAACATTTAAATTTTCAATTAATCTAGCCTAATTTTTGTGTGTTGATGATCATCATTTCTTAGGAATTGGTGAAAAAACTCTTTGTAATATGTACAAAGATCTGTGTATAAAGTTCAGTAGCAAACATTATGTCTAAGTTGAATAACTATGATAGATCATCCATTAGCGAATACCCCGCCACTCCGAGCAGTAAGAGCTGCGGGGCCAGTACCACATTGTATTGGCTGGCAAATGAATGGATCGGTAATATAATTGAAAGATTACTATCGCAGCGACATCGACTGAATTTGCATTGCAAATGCCCCATTAATTGTGGCGAGTGATTGATGGCGTTTCGGCCATGTCGCTGGGCGTGCTCGGAGCGGCGGGCTGGACTAATTCGTTGTTTACAGTTATCAATAGAAAGAAAGAAGGTTAAATTTACATACCAATTTTGGGACATGACAGAAAATTTGCATCGGTATAATGTCGCAGTTAAACTAAAACAATACGACTGCTGCCTTATAAATATTTGGTTAAATGGATTGCTGTCGTATAATATTAGAATTTTTCACGTTTAGAATCCTATTGTGGCAAGGTTTATTAGAAAACTTGTTAATAACGGCCTAATTTCAAAGTTTTAGACGGCTGGAGTCGCTTTTCTCTCGACGAAACTACTTCAAAACGCGATAAGGCTTTATCCACATAGTATTATAATTATGGCTATACTGTACTAGGTTAATGCAAAAAATGCAAATGATTACAAACATTTAAAAAATATCATTATAAGACAGAGCAAATATGGCATTTATAACGAACAACCGCATTTGGTCACACGTGCAATTAATTCACAAATACTGAAGTTACTAAGAATTTATTCAAACATAGTAGCCGTAATCCTTTCGACATTCAAATGGTGTATTGGCGCCTTTTTTCAACAGTACTTCAGCGGTATTTACGAGTATATTGTTTTTATTTCTTTACTTAATATAGAACACAAAGCAGAATACAATCATTGTTTATAAGCACCACTTCTATCGGCGAACAAGGGTAGTTGAAACAATTTGTATTTCAGTCTGAAGGGTGTGGTTTACTATACTATAATGAATTATTACTTCAGGCATGAGACCATTTCTCCGTCTACTCCGTCATAAGATTAAGCTCTCACACCTCAGTTTAGTGACGTATGTGAAGTCTACCGACCTGCACTTACCAGCGTTCCTAACAGCTGCCCTAAAAGCATCTCATTTGTGAGCAGATCCGTGTGAAATTATAGTGAACCATTGAAAGGGTTAAAAATGATAATGCTTTATATGTATTATTTTCTTTTATACATATCACACCCACCACTCGCAGTTTATTCAGGACCTTAGTATTGAAATATATTCTTACAAAAGCAAAACTATCCCTTTCACGAGTCTCGAAGCTTAATGTAAAAGTTTCTCCCGGACTGCCGTACCCGAGCCGCCTGCTGCGCCAAAGAAAAAGCTCTTCGGTGCCATTTTGTTAGACTGTTCCGGTGAAACAATGACACGTTTTCACTTTGTACTTCGAGTAATGCGGTTGCAAGCTTTCCAGGGATTCCCGGATCTAGATTTGCGGAAGGTAACTTGGGGATTAACTTTCAGCGCTCGTACTACGAATAGGTCTTTGTGAGGAAAACTTGAAGAATTTCTATTAACAGATATTTTTAGGCCACAGAATTGCAACGCTTCTCCGTGTTTTTCTTTGAATAGGCTTCAGTGGTATTACTGTAAATAAAAATAATTTTTTTTAATTGAAAATACTATTTTCATTTAGGTTATATATTTCAGTTGTAGAGAAACATAGTTTTCGTCAGTACACACATAGTTTTCTTCAAAGATTTCATATACTCCAGGTAATTTCTGACTTGAATCGGAACGTATCACTCATGAACGATGAGTCATGGACTCATCGATTACTCATCATGCACGAGCGTGAACAGTACTTCAATGACGTAATGATACATGTAAACATTAGGATCTTACGGGTTCCATACAATAGCATTAACGTAAGTAATACATACTATCCTTACATACCTCACGTGCTTTTTCTAAATTCATCAGTCTCTTTATAGCTACACTCCGATTTGGGGGACTTCTATCTCGCCCATCAGCCAATATGTGATCTATTTGGTTAAGTTCAGCGCTACATTGTCTTCATCGACAATTACTAATTATTCTACATACCAATATCTAAAACATAATTATTTTGCTTGGAAAAACTCAGTAAGCCTGTGAAGAAATGCGGAAGACATAAATCAAGAGGGCATTAGCCGGTGTTCAGACAAATGGGCGATTCTCGTCGCTAAATCACCGCTGAAACGCGAGCTCGCCACCCGGCACTCACTACCCGAGGCACCGCCACTGAACAGTCGACCCGCTATTCTCCTAAACACTTAAATCATTTCTTGGAACAGCGTACGAAACATAATGTCCGTATCGTCCCCACCACACACTTGAATTTCCCCCAAATATTTAGCGGAATGAGGAAAGTGCGCGGCGATTCATCATCGGTGATTTATATTCCGCGAGATCTTTGATTTATATTATGAAACATTGCGTAATCTTCAGGTGTCACAGTTTCCTTTTTTATGGTCTTATTATAATGCCATTCTTCACGTAGACGGCTACCTCGAGACAAGGGTAACACTGTTCAGGTGTAAAACAGGTGTGATTTACCTCATTTCCTGTTAAGAAGTATTTACGCGTTTATTCAGGTACATTTGGTATATTTTAAATTTATCTTATACACGCATACATAACACCTTATTATGTACCTAATTCGTTGTAAGCTTTTATAACCAATAAAAAATATCAGAAATTCTGTATCAGCTTACAGTAATTTGTAGATCGCTTATCATCGTTTTACTTCCTTAAGTGACTGAACTGCCGGGCTGGTCGAATGAATATCCATAAGTGCGACTGTTGATCAAGATATTGATGAAATTTCCAGCAGCAGCCCGGAATCTGGTTTTCTGCCTAATATATAACAGTTATTACCCCACCTGTTCGAGAAAATAGAGATGTGATATTATGTTACGCCTTGAAGTGCCAGTTTTGGGCAGGAGTCTTCTGATTAACTGCAAGAGGCTCGTAACGTACTCCAGAATGTTTCCCCAATATCCAATCAAATCCATTTATGCGAAGCTTTTAAATAGCTTATCAGACAAGATATAACGACTGTTAATCTTACGATAACAACCAAGATCCACTGATTAGCTGACCCTCGTTCGGCACAATAAAGCTTCTAAAAATTTGCCAATTAATGCACATATTGAAACCTATGTGTAAGCATCATCATCATCATCAGCCTATTTCTGTCCACTGCTGGACATAGGCCTCCCCCAAAAGGGGGTTTATGCCCATAATC